>CAOLHI010006562.1:0-71181 GCA_948474755.1 Ctenosaura bakeri
ATCCAAATGAATTTCAACAGGGAGCCCTATAAAACTAAGGGGGCAAAAAAAATGTAAAATGCACAGAAATTCACCTGGCTTCCATAGTGCATATAAAGGGATCTAGGGGTCTTGGTAGACCACAAGTTGAACATAAGTCAGAGTGTGATACCAGCTAAAAAAGCCAATGCAATTCTGAGTTGCATCAATAAGAGTAGAGTGTCTAGCTCCAGGGGATAAAGCCCCTTAAACTGCTTTAGCCAGACCACCTAAAAGGCACCCCTGTGTCTAGTTCGGGGCACCACAGTTCAGGAAGGATATCAAAAAGCGGGAGGATGTCCAGAGGGGGGCAAAAATGGTAAAAGGTTTTCCAAACTGTCCCCTTTTGGGAAGAGGGTGAGGGAATTTGGGGCCGTAAGCCTGACAAAAGGTTTGGGGCGGGATATAACTGTGTTTAACTCTTTGAAGGGATGTTATATGGCGGAGGGAGAAATTTGTTTGCTGCTGCTCCAGATATTAGGACATAATGGAGCATTGGCTTCAGCCCTTTGGAAAAAAATTCCTTTTAAAACCCTTTTGGGAAAACTTTCTGATGGTAAGAGAAAGTTTTTGCCGGAATAGGCTGCCTGGGAAATGTGGGGGATTTTCCCCTTTCAAAGTTCTTAAGGAAAGGCTGAATGGCCATCAGTCAAAAAAAATGCTTTGCTGCTTTTATATTATATTTATATTATATAACGCTTTTATATTCCTGCCTGGCAGGATGTTACAATGAATAAAGCTGCTGAAAACAAGAGCAAAAAGTTTTTTTCTATTTAAAAATTACATAGGTATATCTTAGTTATTTCTACTTAAATCAAAAGGAATAGGGAAAAAAAAAACTTCAAGGGAAAAAGTTATTTCTATTTAAATCTACACAAGCGATGAACAAAAGTTTTTTTGATTTAAACGACTTTGGCATATCATCTTTTATATCCTAGGTTGTTTTATAGAATATAGGGGAATATAGCCCCCCACCTTATGGCCTGCCCATGTCCATTTGCAAAGCCCCCCACCTTCCCAGCCCAAGGGGGGGCCCCAAAGGGGGCGTCCCCCTTTCCCCCCCCTTTGGGCCCTGACAGGAAAAAAAAGAACGAAAAAAAAACCTTGCTACCTCAGCCTCCCCCTTTGGGCCCTCCCAGAAAAAAAGCAGGCGCCTCAAACACAAGGGGGAAACACGGGGCGCCCCCCCAAGGCTTTTAACCGCCACGGGCGGGATCGCCCAACGTTTTTCCCCCCCGGCCCCCCGCGAACCTGCGGCCACGTGACTGCGCCTCGGGTCTCCCAAAGACCCGAACAAGGGCGAGGGAGGGGAAAAATTTTTTTTGGAAATTTACCCCTGCCCCGCCCTAGAGTTTTTGGCTGTCGAAGGGGCTTCCTTGGCGGGGGGTGTCAAGGGGGCAGGAGCAGTTCGTCTCCCTTTGCCCGGGTTAAAGTGTTTGCTTTTTTTTTCCTGTGGTGAGTGGTCTGAGGGGGGGGGGGGTGGCGGCCCTTCGCCTGCGGGCCTAAACTTGAAAGGGGGGGGTCTCAGTCCATGGAGGTTTCTCCTCAGGGAAGTGGGCGCAGTTGGCTTCCCTTTGGGCTCCGCGGGGAACCCGGGGCGGGGGAGGGAAAGGAAAGAGAGACCATTCCCCCAAAGGGGCTCCATAGCCCCCCCCCCGTGGCTTTTGGGGCGAGGGGCTCCTTGTTTTGGAAATGCAGGGAAAGCCTCTCCCCGAAGTTACAAAAAGGGAAAACCTGGCCCTTAAAACTTGAGCTGCTGGGGGGGGGGTTTTGGGCAACTTGATGCATGCATTTAATAACCCCCTTAAAAAAACAATTGCATCTAAAAATTGCACTAGAAAACATCTAGAAATACAGTTCAGACAGTGCAAGAGATGAGTCTTTTAAACTTGTTATTATTTAGCTTCTTTAATAATTGTTTAATAAAATTTTTATTTAAGCTTGTCATTATTATCTTTAATATTGTTACTTTATCAAGTTTGTGTTATTATTTTCTGTTTCAGTTAATTAATTTTGTTTTTGTTTTAGTTTTAGTTACATATTAGTATTTTTTTTCCCCCCCAAAAACCCCCCCCCCCGGGAAAAAAGAAAACAAAAAGGGGGGGGGGCCCCCCGGGGGGAAAAAGGGTTTAAAAAAAAAAAAAACCCCCTTTTTTTCCCCCCCTTTTAAAAAAAAAGGGGGGGAAGGGGGGGGGGGTTTTCCCCGGGTTTCCCGGGTTTTTTGGGGGGGGGAAACTTTTTTTAAATTTTTTTGGGGGGGTGTCGGGTTTTTTTTGGCCGGGGGGGTTTTGGGGGGGCCCCCCCCCCCTTCCCCTTTTTGGGGTTTTTTTTTAAAAAGGGGGGGGGGGGGCCCCCCCCCCCAAAAGGGGGGCCCCCCCCGGGGGGGGGGCCCGGGGGGGGCCCTTTTTTTTGGGAAAAATTTTTTTGGGGGCCAAAAAGGGGGAAAAAACCCCCCCCCCCCGGGGGGGGGGGGGCCCCCTTTTGGGGGGGGCCCCCCCCCCCCCGGGCCCGGTTTTTGGGGGGGGCCCCCCCCCTTGGGGGCCCCCTTTTAAAAAAAGTTGGGGTTTTAAAAAGGGGAAAAAAAAAGGGGGGGCCCTTTTTTCCCCCCTTTTTTTTTTTTTTTTTTTTTTTTCCCCCAAACCCCCCCCCCTTTTTTTGGGGAAAGGGGGGGAAATTTTTGTTTTTTTTAAAATTTTTTTTTTGGGGGGGCCCCCCCCCCCTTTTTTTTTTTTAAATTGGGGGCCCGGAAAACCCCCGGGGGAAAAAAAAAAAAAAAAGGAAAAAAAAAACCAAAAAAAAAAAAAAAAAAAAAAAAAATTTAAAAAAAAAAAAATATTAAAACCCCCAAAAAAATTTTAAAAAAATTTTTTTAAAAAATAAGGTTTTAAAAAATTTAAAAGGGGGTTTAAAAAAACCCTTTTAAAAAAATTTTTTTTTTCCCCCTTTTTTAAATTTTTTTTTATTTTAAAATTTTTGGGGGAAAAAAAAAACCCCTTTTTTTTAAAAATTTTTTTTTTTTTTCCCTTTTTTTAATTTTTTTAAAAAAAAAATTTTTTTTTTCCCCCCCCTTTTTTTTTTTTTTTAAAGGAATTTTTTTTTTTTAAAAAAAAATTTTCCCCAAAAATTTTTGTTTTTTTTTCCCCCAAAAAAATTTTTCCCCCCACGGGGGGTTTTTTTTTTTTTCCCAAAAGCCCCTTTAACCTTTTTTAAAAAAAAACCCCCCTTTTTTAAACCCCTTTTTTTCTTTTTTTTTGGGGGGGGGGTTTTTTAAAAATTTAAAAACCCCCAAATTTTTCCCCCCCCCAAAAAAAACCCCCGGGGGGTTTTTTCCCCCCAAAATTTTTGGGGGGTTTTTAAAAAATTTTTTCCCCCCCCCCTTTTTTACGGGGTTTTTTTTTTTAAAACCGGGTTTTTTTTTTTTTAAAAAAATTTAAAAAAAAATTTTTAAAAATTTTTTTTTTTAAAAAAAAATTTAAAATTTTTTTTAAAAAAAACCCCCTTTTTGGGGGCCTTTAAAAAAACCCAAAAACCCGGGGGGGTTTTTTGGGGGGGGCCCCCAAAAGGGGGGGGTTTTCCAAAAACCGGTTTTTTTTTTTTCCCCCCCTTTTTTTGGGGGGGCCCCCCCCTAAACCCTTTTTAAAAAAAAAATTTTTTTTTTTTTTTTGGGGGAAATTTTAAAAAAAAAAAAATCAAGAAATTTTTGGGGCCAAAAAAAAAAAAAAAACCCCCCCCCCAAAAAAAAACCCCAAAAAAAGGGGTTTTTTTGGGGTTTAAAAACCCCCCCCCCGGGGGGGGGTTTTTTGGGGGGCCCCCCCCTTTTAAAACCCCCTTTTTTTCCCCGGGGGGGTTTTTGGGGGGGGCCCGGGGGCCCCCCAAAAAAAAAAAACCCCAAAAAAAAAACCCCCCCCCCCCCCCAAAAAATTAACCCTTTTTTGGGGGCCCCTTTTAAAAGGGGGGAAACCCCTTTTTGGGGTTTTTTTTAAAAAAAGGGGGGGGGGGGGAAAAAAAGGGGGGGGGGAGAAACCCCCCGGGGTTTTCCCCGGCCCGGGGAAAAAATTTTGGGAAAGGGGGGCCCCCTTTTTGGGGGGGGGGGGGAATTTTTTGGGGTTTTTTTTTTTTTGGGGGAAAAAAATTGGAAAAAAAATTTTTTTTTTTTTTTAAAAAAAAAAATTTTTTCCCCCCCCTTTTAGGGAAGGGCTTTTCAAAAAAGGGGGGGGAAAAAAACCCCCCCCCAAAAAAAACCCCCCCCCTTCCCCCAAAAAAACCGTGGGGGTTTTTTTCCCCCCCCCCCCCGGCCAGGGCCCGGGGGGAAAAATTTTTTTCCCCCCCGGGGGGAAAAAGGGGGGGTGGGGCCCCCCCCCAAAAAAATTTTGGGGGGGGGTTTTTCCCAAAAAAACCCCCCCCCGGGGGGGGGGGGGGGAAAACCCCCTTAAAAGGGGGGGGCTTTCCCAAAAAAACCCCCCCCGGGGGGCAGGGAAAACCCCAAAACCCCCCGGGGGGTTTTTGGGGGCCCCCCCCTTTTTTCCCCCCTTTTTTTTGGGGGGGGGGGGGGGGGGTTTTTTTAAAAAAAAAAGGGGGGTTTGGGGGGCCCCGGGGGGTTTTTTCCCCCCTTTTTTTTTAAAAGGGGGGGTTTTTGTCCCCCCCAAAGGGGGGGCCCCCGGGAAAATTTTCCAAAGGGGGCCCCCCTTTGGGGAAAAAGGGGGGGGCCCCCCCCCCCCAATTTTTGGGGTTTTTTAAAAAATTTTAAAAAACCCGGGGGGGGTTTTGGGAAAAAAAAAGGGGGGAAATTTTTTTTTTTTGGGGGAAAAAAAGGGGGTTTTTCCAAAACCCCCCCCACCCGGGGGGGGCTTGGGGGGCCCCTTTTTTTTTAAAGGGTTTTTAAAAAAGAAAAAAAATTTTTTTTTTTTTTTTTTTCCCCCCCCAAACCTTTTAAATTTTTTAAAGGGGGAAATTTTTTGGGGGGGAAAAACCCCCCCCTTTTTATTCCCCCTTTTAAACCCTTTTTTAAAAAATTTTTTTTTTTGGAAAAAAATTTTTTTTTAAAAAAAGGGGGGGGGGGGAAACCCTTTTTTCCCCCTTGGTTTTTAAAAATTTTTTTAAAAAAACCAAATTTTTTAAAAATTTTTTTTTTTTTTGGGGGGGTTTTAAAATTTTTTCCTTTTTTTTTTAAAAATTTTTTTTTTAAAATTTTTTTTTTTGGGGGGTTTTTGGCTTTTGGGGGGTTGGGGGAAAAAGGGAAAAAAATGGGAAAAACCAAACCCAAAAAAAGAAGGGCCCAAAACCCCGGAAAACCCCGGCCCCCAAAAAAAAAGGGTTAGTTAAAAAGGTTTTTTTCCCCCCAAATTTTTTTTTAACCCCTTTTTCCAGGGGGGAAAAAAAAAAACCTTTTTTAAAAACAAACCCTTTTTTTTTAAAAAAAACCCCCCCTTTTTTTCCCCCTTTTGGGTTTTTAAACCCTTCCAAACCCCAAACCCCTTTTTTTTTTTTTTTCCCAAAAAACCGGGTTTTTGCCGGAAAAAAAACCGGTTTTTTTCCCCCCCCTTTGGCATTTTCCGTTAAAAAGGGGCCCCAAAAAAAAAAGGGGGGGAAAAGGGGGGGGGGGGGGGTTAAAGGGGGGGCCCCTTTTTTTTGGAAAATTTTTTAAAGGGGGTTGGTTTTTTTTGGGGGGGTTTAAATTTTTTCCCCCCTTTTTTTTAAAAAGGATTTTGGTTTTTTCCCCAAAATTTTTAAAAACCCCCCTTTTTTCCCCCCCTTTTTAAAAAAAAAACCCCTTTTTTCCCCCCCGGGGGGTTTTTTTTTGGCCCCTTTTTGGTTTTTTTTAAAACCCCCCCCCTTCCCCCTTTTCCCCCGAAAAAAAAAATTTTTTTTTAAAACCCTTTTTAAAAAAAAAAAAAAAATTTTTTAAAAAAAAAACCCCCAAAAATTAAAAAAACCGGAAAAAAAAATTAAAAAAATTTTTTTTTTTTTTGGGGGGTTTTTTTTTTTTTTTAAAAATTTTCCCCAAAAAGGGGAAAAAAAACCTATTTTTTTTAAAAAGGGAAAAACCCCCCAAAAAAAAAAATTTGGGGAAAGGGGGGGGTTTTTTTTTAAAAAAGGGGGCATTTTTTGAAAAAACCCCCGGGTTTTTTAAAAATTTGGGGAAAATTAAAAGGGGGGAAAAAAAAAAAAACCCTTTTTCCAAAAAATTTTTTTTTTTTTGGGGGGGGGGAAAAATTTTTTTTTTTTGGGGGGGGGAAAAAACCCCCTTTCCCTTTTCCCCCAAAAAAAAAAAAACTTTAAACCCCCTTTTTTTTTCCCCCCCCCCCCCTTTTTTTTTTTTTTTTAAAAGGGGGAAAAATTTTTGGGGGCCCCCCGGGGGTTCCCAAATTTTTAAAACCCCAAAACCCCCCCCCCTCCCCGTTTTGGGGGGGAAAAAAAAGAAAAGGGCCCCCCCTCCCCCGGGGTTGGCCCCAAAAACCCCCCCCCAAAAAAACCCCGGGCCCCAAAAAAGGGGGGGCCCCCTTTTCCCCCCAAAAAAAATTTTTTTTTTGGGGGGGGGGCCCCCCCCCCCCCTTTTTGGGGGGGTTTTTTTTTTGGGGGGGCCCGAAAAACCCCCCCCTTTTTGGGCCCCCCGGGGGGGCCCCCCCCCTTCCCGGGGGGGAAAAAAAATTTTTTTGGGGGGGGGGAGGGATTTGGCCCGGGGGGCCCCCCCCCCCCCCCTTCCCCCGGGGGGGGGGAAATTTTTTTTGGGGGCAAAGGGGGGCCCCCAAAACCCGGCCCCTTTTAAAAAGGGGGGGGGAAACCCCCCCTTTTTGGGGGGGAAAAAGGGGTTTCCCCCCCCTTTTTTTTTTTTAAAAAAAAAAAAAAACCCCCCCCTTTTTTTAAACCCCCCCCGGGGGAAAAAAAAATTCCCCCAAATTTTTTCCCCCCCCCCAAAAAAAAAAACCCCCCCCATTAAAAAAAATTGGGGAAAACCCCGGGGTTCCCCCCCCCCCCTTTTAAAAAAGGTTCCCTTTTCCCCCTTTTTTTCTGGGGAAAAAAAATTTTTCCCCCTTTTTTAAAACCCCAAAGGGTTTTGGGTTTTTAAAAAAAAAAAAAAGGGGGGGGTTTTTTGGGGGGAATCCCCCCCGGGGAAAAGGGGGGGTTTTTTTTTTTTTTTTTTTTTGGGAACCCCCCCTTTTTTTTTTTGGGGGGGGGGGGGGGGGCCCCCAAAGGGTTTCCCCGGGAAAAAACCCCCCCCAAAACCCCCCGGGGGGGGAAAGGGGTTTCCCCCTTTTTTTTCCCAAAAATTTCCTTTAAATTTTTTTTTTTAAAATTTTTTTTTTTTTCCCCCCCCCCCCCTTTTTTTTTCCTTTTGGTTTTTTTTAAAAAAAAAAATTTAAAAATTTTTTTTTCCAAAAATTTTTTTTTTTTTTTTTGGGGGGGGGGGGGGGGGGGGCCCCCCCCCCAAAAAAATTTTTTTAAAAAAGGGGGGGAAAAAAAAAAGGGCCCTTTTTTTTTTTTTTCCCTTTTTCCCGGGGTTTTTTTTTAAAAAAAAAAAAAAAAAAACAGGGTTTTTTAAAAAAAAAAATAAAGGGGGAAGGAAATTTTTGCCTTTTTAAAATTTTTCCCCCCCCGGCCCCCCAAAAAAAAAAAATTTTTTTTTAAAAAAAAAAAAAAAAAGGGGTTTTTTTAAAAATTAAAAATTTTTTTTTGGGGCCCCGGGCCCCAAAGGGGGGGAAAAAAGGGGGCCCGGGGGTTTTTTAAAAATTTAAAACCCCCCAAAAAAAAAAAAAAATGGAAAAAGGGGGCCCCCCGGGGGGGGGGGCCCCGGGAAAAAATTTTTTTGGGGGTTTTAAATTTTAAAAAAGAAAAAAGGGAAATTTTTTAAAAAAAGGGGATTTGGGGGGAGGAAAAACCTTTTTTTTAAAAAAAAAAGGGGGAAAAAAAAAAAGGGAAAAATTAAAAAAAAAGGAAAAAATTTTAAAAAAAAAAAGGGGGGAAAAAAAAAAAAAAAAACCCCTTTTTTTAAAAAAGGGGAAAAATTTTTTTTTTAAAAAGGTTAAATTTTTTGGGAAAAAAAAAATTTTTCCTTTTTAATTTTTCCCCCCTTTTAAAAAAAAAAATTTTTTAAAAATTTTTTTTTTGGGCACTTTTTAAAAATTTTTAAAAAATTTTTTTTTTGGGGAAAAAAAAAATTTTTTTTTTTTAAAAATTTTGGAAAATTTTTAAAATCTTTTTTTTTTTTTTTGGGGGGTTTTTTTTTTTTTTTTTCCTTTTTTTTCTCCTTTTTTTTTTGGGGGGGGCCCTTTTTTTTTTTTCTGGGGGGGGAAAAGGGGGGGGGCCCCCCCAAAAAAATTTTTTTAAAAAAAAAAAAAAATTTTTAAAAGGGGGGAAAAACCAAAAAAACCCCCCTTTAAAAAAGGGGGGGAAAAAAAAATTTTTAAAAAAAACCCCCTTTTTTTTCCCCCCCCCCTTTTTGGGGAATTTTTTAAAACCCCTTTTTAAAAAAAGGGGGGGGGGGTTTTTTTTTTGGGGTTTAAAAAAGGGCCCCCCGGGGGGGGAGGGGGCCCCTTTCCCCTGGGGGGCCCCCTTTTCCCCCGGGGGGGGGAAAACCCCCGGGGGGTTTTTTTCCCCGGGGGGCCCCCCCCCCCCCCCCCCCCCCCCCGGGGGGAAAAAAAAGGGGGCCCCCCCCGGGGGGTTTTAAAAATTTTTTCCCCCCCCGGGGGGGGCCCCCCCCCCCAAAAAAAAACCCCGGGGGGGGGCCCCAACCCGGGGGAAAAAAACCCCCCTTTCCCCCCCCCCCCAAAAAAATTTTTTTGAAAAAACCCCCCGGGGGGGGGGTCCCAAAAAAACCCCCCCCCCCTTTAAAAAACCCCCCCCCCCGGGGGGGGCCCCCCAAAAACCCCCCCCCCGGGGGGAAAACCCGGGAAAAACCCCCCCAAAAAGGGGGGGGGGCCCCCCCTTTTTTTTTGGGGGGCCCCCCCCCCTTTTTTTTTAAAGGGTTTTTTTTCCCCCCCCGGGGGGAAAAAAGGGGGGTTTTTTTCCCCCCCTTCCCCGGGGGGGGGGTTTTTTTTAAAGGGGTTTTTAAAAAAAAAATTTTTTTTTTTTTAAAAAAAATTTTAAAATTTTTTATTTTAATTTTTTTTAAAAAAACCCCCCCCAAAAAAAAGGGGGGAAAAAAAAATTTTTTTTTTCCCTTTTTTTTTTTTAAAAAACCCCCTTTTTTTTTTTTAAAAATTTTTCCCCTTTTTTTTAAAAAAAAAAAAAAACCCCCCGGGAAAAAAAAAAGCCTTTTTTTAAAAAAAAAAAAAAAATTTTTTTTTAAAAAAAAATTTTTCCAAAAAAAAAATTTTAAAAGGGGGAAAACCCCCCTTGGGTTTTACCCAAAAACCCCCCAAAAAAAACCCTTTTTTTTAAAAAAAATTTTTTTTTAAAAAAAAAAAAAAACCCCCCCAAAAAAAATTTTTTTTAAAAAAAACCCCAAAATTTTAAAAAAAAAACCCCCCAAAAAAAAACCCCGGGGGCCCAATTTTAAAAAAAAAAAAAAAAAGGGGGGGGGTTTTTTCCCCCCAAAAAAATTTTTTTTTCCCCGGGTTTGGGAAAAAAATTTTTTTTTTTTTTAAAAAAGGGTTTTCCCAAAAACCTTTTTTTTCCCCAAAAAAAAACTCTTAAAGAAGCCCGGGGCCCCCGGCCCCCCTTTTTTTTTTTTTTTCCCGGGCCCCCCCCTTTTTTTTTCCCCGGGGAAATTTTTTTTTTTTTTTTTGGGGTTTAAAAATTTTTTTTTTTTTTTTGGGGAAAAAACCAAAATTTAAAAAATTTTAAAAAAACCCCGGGAAAAAATTTTTTTTTTAAAAAAAGGGGGGGTTTTTTTTTTAAAAAATTTTTTTTTTTTAATTTTTGTTTTTTTAATTTTTTTTTTATTTTAATTTTTTGGGGGTTTTTTATTTATTTAAAATTTTTTTCCCTTTTTTTTTTTAAAAAAAAAAATTTTTTAATTTTTTAAAAAAAAATTTTTAAAAAAAACCCCTTTGGGGTTTTTTTCCCCACCTTCCCCCCAAAGGGCCTTTTCCCAAAAATTTTCCCCCCCCCCCTTGGGGGTTCTCTTTAAAATTTAAATTTTTTTGGGTTTTTTTAAAAAAATTTTTTTTTTTTTTTGGGGGGGGGGAAAAAAAAACCCCAAAAAAAAAACCCCTTTTTTTTTTCCCCCCCCCCAAAAAAGGGGGGGTTTTTTAAAAAAAGGGGGCCCCCCTTTTGGGAAAAAAACCCCCGTTTTGGGTTTTTTTAAAGAAATTTTTATAAGAAAAAAATTAAAAATTTTTTTTTCCCTTTTTTTTAAAACTTTTAAAAAAAAAAGGTTTTTTAACCGGGAAAAGGGGCCCCCTTTTTTAAAAAAAGGGAAATTTTTCCTTTTGGGGGGGAATTTTTTTTTTTGGGGGGCCCCCCTGGGGGGGTTTTTTTTTTTAAAACCCCCAAAAAATTTTCCCCCCGGGAAAATGGGGTTTTTTTTGGGGGGGCCCTTTTTTTTAAAAACAATCTTTAAAGGGGAACCCTTTAAAAATTTAAGGGGGGGCTTTATGGGGGGCACTCTTAAAAGGGGGGGAAAGGTTTTTCTGAAGTTTGGGGCCCCGCCCCGGTTGGTTTTTGAAACCCCGGGGAAAAATTTTTTTTGGGGGGGGGTTTTTTTTTAAATCATTTTCCCCTTTCCCCCCCCTAAAACCCCCTTTTTTTTTGGGTTTCCCCTTTTTGGCCAAGGGCCCCTTTGGGGGGAGGGGGCCCCCCGAAGTGGGCCATTTACAAGGGCCCCGGGGCCCGGTTGGAAGGCTTTTCGGGAAAAAAAAGAAACCCCAGGGGCCCTAACCAAGCATGCAGGGAACTCCCAAAACCCCCAAGTCAGCCCGCCCAAAAACCCCCAAAAGGGAGACCTCCCGGAACCATTCCAAACCAAAGACAAAGTCTTCCGGGAGGGGGGACTCCTTTTCCCCAGTTGATCCTGCGGGGTCTCCGGACACAGAAACAACTTTTTCCCCTGGCTCCCTTTAAATTTAAACAGCACCCCCCTACCCTCTTCGGGCAAACAAACCCCTCAATCCCTCATGCTCAACCCCCTTTTGGGGCCCCTGGGCTCCAACGTCCTTTTTTGAAGGGGCCCAGAAAGACAAGGAGGGGCTAAAACAGGAAGTGGCCCCCTTGATCAAACCTTTCCCCCCCCAAACCCCCCCTTTTTTTCCCCAAAAAACCTTTCCCCGGGAAAATTCCCTTTTTGGGGGGGTTTTAACCCCTTTTTTTTAGCATGCCCTTCTTTTCCCCAGGGCCCAAAAAAAACCAATTTCCCTTTTTTTAAATTTAAAAAGTTCCCTTTCCCCCCTAAAAGGTTTTAAACTGCCCCCGGGGGGAGGCCGGGCCCCCGGGGCCTTTAAAAATGGGGGAAAAACCTTTTGGGAAAGGGGCCAAAAACGGGTTTTTTGGGTTTAAAAACAGGAAAAGGGAAATTCTTCCCCAGAAAAAAAGGGGGGGGCCCCCCGGATCCCCCCCCCCAGGGAAAACCCCCCCCCCCCAAGGAAAGCCCCCAAAACCCCAAAAGGGGCCCCCCCAAAACCCTTTTCCCCCCGACCCCAAAACTAGGGAAAACCCCCTTTTTTGGGGCCAGGGGCCCCCCGGGGAAGGGGGAAAAAGGGCCCCCCCCCATTTTAAAAAAAAAAACACACCCAAAAAATTTTCGGAAAAAACCCCTTTTCAAAATTTTTAAAAACCCAAAAAAACCTTGTTTTGAAAAGTGGGGTTTTAAACCCCAAATTTAAAAAAAAATTTAAATTAAAAAAGGGTTTTAAAATTTTTAAAAAAATACCCCCCAGTATCCCCTTTTTTAAAAAACCCCCCGGGAAACAATGGAAAAAATTTTAATTCTTCAAGAGGGCCCCTTTAACCTTTCCCCAAAGTTAAAAAGCAAATTTTTCAAAAGTTTAGTTCTTTAAATTTGGGTTAAAAATTTCCTTTCCGGGGGGGGAAAAGCTCCTTCCCCCCTGGGGCCCCAAAATTTTCGTTTTTTCCCCAAAATTTTACCCTTTTAAAACTGGGTTGGCCCCAAAAAAAGGTTTTGGGTGGAAACTTTACCTTTCCCCGCAAGGGGGTTTTTTAAAACCCCCCGGGGGCCGGGGAGGGTTTTTCCCCAGCGGGGGAAAAAAAAAAATTCCCCCCCCTTTTTGGTCCTCCCAAAGGGGGGAAAAGGGTTTGGGGGGTTTGGGAACTTCCCCTTTGAATTAAGGGTATTTTAAAAAATTTTCAAATTTAAAGGAATTAAAATTTCCCCCTTTATTGATGAATTTTCCTTAAAAATTTTTTTGTTTAAAATTTAGGGGGGTCTCCTGTTTTGGGGGGCGCTTTAAGTTTTTTGGGTTTTTAAACCCCAATTAAAGAAAGTGGGTTAAATTTTAAATTATCCCTTTTTGGGGGGGTGTTCCTTTTTCCCCCCCCTTTTTTTCCCAAAAAAACCCCCCCCACCAGCCGGGTTTCAATTAAAACCCAATCCAAATCCCCCTCCCAAAACCCAAAAAACCCCCCAAAAATGGAAATGGCCCGGATGAGCGACCCTTTGGGGGAACCGGGGGTGATTGATTGTGGCGCTTTTTTTTTAAAGAAAAAGCCCCCCGGGGCCCCAAACAGAGGAGGGGGTGGAAAATTTAAATCAAAAGTTAAAAAATTTTTGGATTGTTTGAAAATGTCAAAAAATCTTCAAAATTTGGAATTTAAAAAAATAAGCAAGTGAAGCAAAAAAAAAAAAAGCCTGAATAAAAAAAAAATAAAAACACTCTAAGAAAATATAAACTTTTAATAATGGTATAATTCTCTGTGATAAGAAAAAAAATTTTTTAAAAAAAAAATTAAACTTTCCCTTTTTTTTTTGGGGAAAAAAAAAAAAACCCCCAAAATTTTTTTTTTTGGCCCCCCCCAAAAAAGGGGGGGCCCCCCCCCCCCCCCCCCCCAAAAAAAAAGGGGCCCCCCCTTTTTTCCCCCCCCGGGGGGAAAAAAAAAAAAAAAAGGAAAAAAACCCCCCCCCGAAAAGGGGAAAGGGGGGGGGCCAAAAAGGGGGGGTTTTTTTCCCCCCCTTTTTTTGGGGGGGAACCCCCCCAAAATTTTTTGGGGTTTTTGGGGGAAAACCCCGGGTTTCCCCCCCCGGGGGCCCCCCCCCAAAAAAAAACCCGGGGGGAAAAAATTTTTTAAAAAAACCCCCCCCCCCTTTTTGGTGTCAAAGGGGGGGGGGGGGGAAAAAACCCTTTTTCCCCCCCGGGTTTTGGGCTGGGGCCCCCCGTTGGGGGGGGTTTTTTGGGGGGGGGGGGCCCCCGGGGGGGGGGGCCCCAAAAAAAAGGGGGGGGGGCCCCCCCCCCGGGGGGGGGGGGGGAAAAAAGGGGGGGGGGGGCCCCCCCCCCGGGGGGGGGGGAGGTTTTTCCGGGGGGGAAAAGGGGGGGGAAAAGGGGCCCCCCAAAAAAGGGGGGGGCCTTTCCCCCTTAAAAAAATTTTTTTTTTAAAAAAAATTTAAAAAAAATTTTTTTTTTTTTAAAAAATTTTTTTAAAAAAATTTTTAAAAAAAAATTTTTTTTTTTTTTTCGCTTCCTTTTTTTTTTAAATTAAATTTTTAAAAATTTTTTTTTTTTTTTTTAAAAATTTTTTTTTTTTCCGGGGTTCCCCCTTTTTTTTTTGGGCCCCCCTTTTTTTAAAAAAATTTTTTTTTTTTTTCCCCCCCCCCCCCTTTTTTTTTGGAAAAAATTTTTTTTTTGGGGGGGGGGGGAAAAAGGGGAAACCCAAAAAAAAACCCCCAAGGGGAAAAAACAAACCCCCAAAAAAAATTTTTTTTGGGAAAAGGGGGGGGGGAAAAAAAAGGGTTTTTTTTTTTCCCCCCCTTTTGGGTTTTCCCGGGGGGGTTTTTTTAACCAAAAATTTTTAAAAAGGGGGTTCCCCGGGGGTTTTTTAAAAAATTTGGGCCCCCAAATTTTTTTTTCCCCCCGGGGGTTTTTTTTTTTTCCCCCCTTTTTTTTTTTTTCCAAATTTTTTAAAAAATTTTTTTTAAAAAAATTTTTGGGGGGGGGGGTTTTTTTTTTTTTAAAATTTTTTTTTTTTTTTTTTTTTTTAAAAAATTTTTTTAAATTTTTAAAAAACCCCCCAAAAAACCAAATTTTTTTTTTAAAAATTTTTTATTTCCCCCAAATTTAAAAATTTTTAATTAAAAAAAAAATTTTTTTGGGTTTAAATTTTCCCTTTTAAAAAAACCAAATTTTTTTTTAAATTTTTAAAATTTTTAAAAATTTTTTTTTTTTTTTTTTTTTTTTTTTTTTTTTCCCAAAAAAAAAGGCCCCCGGGAAAAAAAATTTTTTTTCCCCCCCTTTTTTTTTTTTCCCCTTTTTTCCCTTTCCCCCCTTTCTTTTTTTAAAATTTTTTTTTTTTTTTTTTTATTTGGGGGTTTTTTTTTTTTTTTAAAAAAAATTTTAATTTTTCTTAATTCCCCTTTTTTTTTTTTTTTTAAAATTTTTTTTCCCCCTTTTTTTTTTTTTTTAAAAGGGGGGGAAAAGGGGGGGAAAGGGGGGAAAAAAAAAAAAAGGGGGGTTTGGCCCTTGGGGGGGTTCCCGGGGGGGGGGACCCGGGTTTTTTCCGGGCAAAATTTTTTTTAAAAAAAAAAAAAAATTTTTCCCCTTTAAATTTTTTTTTGGGGGGGGAAAAAAAAACCTTTCCAAAAAAAAAAATTTTACCCCAAAAAAAAACCCTTTTTAAAAAAACCCCGGGGAAAAAACTTCCCCCCCCCTTTTTTAAAAAGGGTTTTTGGGGGAAAAAAACCCCTTTCCCCCCCGGGGGGGGTTTTTTTTAAAAAAAAAGGGGGGGGGGGGCCCTTTGGGGGGGAAAAAGGGGGGGAAACCCCCCTTTAAAAAGGGGGGCCCCCCCTTTTTTTTTGGGGGGTTTTTAAAAAAAGGGGCAAAAAAAAAAAAATTTTTTAAAAAAAGGGGGTTTTTCCCCCAAAAAAAGAAAAATTTTCCCCCGGGGGGGCCAAAAAAGGGGGGGGGGGAAAAACCCCCCCCTTTTCCCCCTTGGGGGGGGGAACCCCCCCAATTTTTAAAAGGGGGGGGGTTTTTTGGGGGGTTTTTTTTGGGCCCCCGGGGGGGGGCCCCCCCGGGGGTTTTAAACCCAATTTCTTTTTTTTAAAACCCTTTCCCGGGGGGAAAAAATTTTTTTTAAAAAAAAAGGCCCCAATTTCCCCCCCCCGAAAAAAATTTTAAGGGAAGCCTCTTTTCCCCCAAAAAACCCCCCCCCCCCGGGGGCCCCCCCCCAAAAAAAGGGGGGGAAAAAAAATTTTTTTAAAAAAATTTTTTTCCCCCCAAAAACCCCCCCCCCCCCCCCGGGGGCCCCAAAAGGGGGGGTTTTTCCCCCATTTGGGGGCCCCCCCGGCCCCGGGGAAAACCCCAAAAAAATTTTCCCAAAAGGGGGGGGAACCGGGGGTTTAAAAGGGGGGGGAAAATTTTTTTTAAAATTAAAAAAAAAAGGGGGGGCCCCCCCCCAAAAAAAAAAAATTCCGGGGGGGGGGGGGGGGCCCCCTTTTTTAAAAAAAAAAAAGGGGGGGGGGGGGAAAAAGGGGCCCGGGGAAAAAAAAGGGGGGGGAAAGGGGGGGGGGAAATTTTTTTTTTGGGGGGGGGGGGGAAAAAAAAACCCCCCCCGGGTTTTTAAAAAAAAAAAGGGGGTTTTTTTTTTCCCCAGAAAAACCCGGTTTTCCCCCCAAAAAACCCCCCCCAAAAAATTTTGGGCCCCCCCTTTTTTTTGCCCTTTTTGGGGGGGGCCCCCCAAATTTTTAAAAGGGGGGGGGTGGAAAAGGGGGAAATTTTTTCCCCAAACCCCCCGGGGGGAACCCTTTGGGTTTTTTTTCCCCCCCCCTAAGGGGTTTTAACCTTTGGCCCCCCCCCCCCCCCCCTTTCCCCCCCCCTTTTTAAAAATTTTTCCCGGGGGAAAAAAAAAAAGGGGGGAAAAAACCCCCCTTTTTGGGGGGGGGGGGGGGGTTTTTTGGGGGGGGGGGGGAAAAAAAAAACCCTTTTTTTTTTGGGGGGGGGGGTGGGGGTTTTTTTTTCCCCCCCGGGGGGGGTTTTCCCCCCCAAAAAAAAAAAAAGGGGGGGGAAAAAAAAAGGGGGGCCCCCCCCAAACCCCTTTTTTTTAAAGGGGTTTTAAAAAAGGGGGGCCCCCCCCGTTCCGGGGAAAAAAATTTTTTTGGGAAAAAAAATAGAAACCAAATTCCTTCCCCCCCAAAAAAAAAACCCCCCCCCAGGGAAAACCCCAAAAAAAGGTCCCCTTTTTCCCCCCCCGGGGGGAAAAAACCCCCCCAAAGGGGGTTTTTTTTGGGGGAAAAAAATTTTTTTCCCCCCCCTTTTTTTTTTTTGGGTTTTTCCCCCCCCCCGGCCCCCCCTTTTTTTTTTTTCAAATTTTAAAAAATTTTTTTTTTTTTTTTAAAAAAAAAAACCCCTTTTTTTAAAAGGGGGGGCCCCCCCCCGGGGGGGGGGTTTTTTTAAAAAAAAATTTTTCCCCTTTCCCGGGAAAAAAGGGGGGCCCCCCCCTTTTTTTCCGGGGAAACCCCCTTTTGGGGGGGGGGGGGGTTTTGGGGAAAAAACCCCTTTTTTTTCAAAAATTTTTTTTAAAAAAAGGGAAAACCCTTTTTTGGGGGTTTTTTGGTTTGTTTTTTTTTCCCCCCAAAAAAAATTTTTTTTTTTTTGATTTTTCCCCCCTTCCCCTTAAAGGAAAAATTTTTTGGGTTTTTAAAAGGGGGTTTTCCCCTTTTGGGGAAAAAAAGGGGGGGGTTTTTCCCCCCCCCCCCCTTTTTTCCCCGGGGGCCGGGGGCCCCCTTTTTTTTAAAAAAAAAAAAAAAATTTTAAAAAAAAAAAATTTTTTTTTGGGGGGAGAAAAAAAAAGGGGGAAAAAAAATTTTGGGGTTTTTTAAAAAAAAAAAAAATTTTTAAAAAAAAAATTTTAAAAAATAAAAAAAAAAAAATTTAAAACCCCCTTTTTAAAAAAAATTTTTGGAATAAAAGGGAAAAAAAAATTAAAAAAAAAAAAATTTTTTTGGGGGGTTTTTTTTTGGAAAATTTTAAAAAAAATTTTAAAAAAAATAAAAAAAAAATTTTTTTTTTAAAAAAATTTTTTTTTTTTTTAAAATTTTTTTTAAAAATTTTTAAAAAAAATTTTTTTTGGGGGGGAAAAAAAAAATTTTTTTTTTTTCCCCCCCCCCCCCCCCAAAAACCCCGGGGTTTTTTTCCCGGGAAAAAAAGGGCCCCCCTTTTTTAAAAAATTTTTTTTTTTTTTTTAAAAAAAAAAAAAAAAAAAAAAAAAAAAAAAATTTTTTTGGAAAAAAATTTTAAAAAAAAAAAAACCCCCCCTTAAAAACTAGGGGGAAAAAAATTTAAAGCGGCCCGGGGTTTTCCCTTGGGAAAAAAAAAAACCCCAAAAAATTTTTTTAAAATTTTTTCCCCCCCCGGGGGCCCCGGAAAAAAAAAATTTTTTTGGGGGGAAGGGTTTTTAAAAGGGGTTTTTTTCCCCCCCAAAACCCCTTTTAACCCCCCCCCCCCCCCCCTTTGGGGGGCCCCTTTTTTGGGGGGGGGCCCCCCCCCCTTTTTTTTAAAAGGGGGAAAAAAAATAAAAAATTTAAAGGGGGGCCCCCCCTTTTCCCCCCCCCCGGGGAAAAACCCCCCCCCTTGGGGAAAAACCCCCAAAGGCCCCCCCCCCCAAAGGGGGGCCCCAAACCCCCCCCAAAACCCCCCAAAAAAAAAAAAACCCCCCCCCCAAAAACCCCCCCCCCAAATTCCCCGGGCCCTTTTTTTCCCCCCCCCCCGGGGGGGGGCCCCCCCGGGGGGGCCCCCCCCCCCCCCCCCCCCCCCCCCCAACCTCCCCGGGGCCCCCAAAAGGGGGGGGCCCCCCCGGGGGGGCCCCCCCCCCAAAAACCCTTTTTTTGGGGGGGTTTTTTTTTTTGGGGTTTTTTTTTTTTTGGGGGGGGGGGGCCAGGGGCCCCCTTTTTTTTTTTTTTGGCCCCCCAAAAAAAAAAGGGGGGGGCCCCCGGGGGGGCCCCCCGGGGGGAAAAAGGGGGGGCCCGGGGGGCCCCCGGGGGCCCCCAAAAAACCCAAAAATTTTTTCTTTAAAAAAATTTTTTTAAAAAAAACCCCCTTTTTTTAAAAAAAAATTTCCAAAAAAAAGGGGTTTTTTTTAAATTTAAAAAATTTTTTTAAAAAAATTTAATTTTTTTTAAAAAAAAAAAAAATTGGGGAAAAGAAAAAAATTTTTTTTAAAAAATTTTTAAAAAAAAAAATTTTTTAAATGGAATTTTAAAAGTGGCTGGTTTAAAGGGTTTTAGGGGGAAATCCCTAGAGGGGGAAGAGACCCCAGGGGCCTTTAGCCCAAACCCCCTTTCTTGCAGGAACACCCTCAAAGCCCTCCCGAAAAGATGGCCACCCAACCTCTGCTTAAAAACCCCCAAAAGGAAGGAGACTCCCCCACACTCCGAGGCAGCCATTCCACTCCCGGACAGCCCAACCCCGGGAAAGTTCTTCCTGAGGTTCAAGGTTGAATCCATTGCTCCTTGTCCTGGTCTTTGGAGCAGCGGAAAACAAGCCCCTCCCTCCTCTACCCACAAAGCGTTCCCAACAGATGGCCATCCAGCCTTTGTTTAAAAAACCTCCAAAGAAGGAGAGTCCCTACACCCCCGGGGGCAGCAGATCCCACTGCCAAACACTTTGACATCCTTGTTAATGGTTCATATTGTGGATATATATTGTGTATAATATTTGTGTTTTTGGGAATTGGGTTTTTGGGTCTTTTTCCTGAGGAGGCCCAAGAGCCCTCTGGCTGAGAAGTCTAAAGGCCCCTAAGCCCTAAACTGCAAAGCCCAGGATGATTCCACAGGAGGTTGAAAGGGAATCTAGCACTAAACACCCTAGGGGAAAAATTTCCCCCCTGTTTCTAGGCCATCTATTCATCACTCCTCAGGATCAGCATTTTATCTTGCTAGTTAAATATTTCTTTTCTAAGGGGAGCCCAGTACCATTGGTCTCCTTATGTTCCTATCGCAGTATTTTCATTGGTACCTCATTTTTCATAGTTTAAAAATTTGCTGTTATGAACAAAATGGTTATTATTATTACCTGCACAGGGCTTTAAGGGGAGCGGGGGGAACCAAAGGCATTAAATGAAAGGGAAGCGGGGAAATCTTTTTTGAAATATACAACAGGTTAATTCAGCAAACACGGTGCATGATTATGATCAGTCATCCGTCCAAATCCCCCATCTCTGTTTCCTGCCAAAGATGTAACGGGGGAGAAATTTAAAAAAAAACAGACACATTCCAAAGTTGAATCAGGGCTGACGGGGGTTTAGGGAAAACCCCCGCCCTTTGGTGCATCCCTTTTTTCTTCCTCCCCGATGCCCAAGTGTGGAAACATTACTTATTTAAAAACGTTCCTAAAATCCTCCAAGCAACATAGCCAACGCTTATGCCAGCAAGAATTCCCGGGGACTAGAGACGAATAGGGGGAAATTTTTAACTTTTGATCCTACCCGGGCCCCAGTCTGAGACTTTTGGAAAGCCTGAACTGAACTCTCTGGGTGCTGCTTTTGTGATGAGAGAAACGCACTCTGTACACGCACATGCAGGTAAAGAATCCACATATATGGAGGGCTGACTGCCCCAATAAAGCCCAAAAATAATTTACATAAGTTACACACTGAGATTTAAATTTATAGTTTATTATTATTGGCATCTATCTGTCTAGGCCATCCACCTGTCACTTCTTAGGATCAGCATTTTATCTTGGTAGTTAAAAATTACTTTTTTTTAAATTTTTAATTCTATTGTGGATATATGTTGTGTATAATATTTGTGTATTGAATGTAGAAATAGTTTTGTATGTGTTTTGCTTAACTTACAATGATTGTTGTATTCTGTCTGTTTCTCCTCTTGGCCCCTCCTTCCCCTGGGCCACTCTAGCCTCTTCGTCTTCCGTTGCTGCGTCCAAGGTTCCGGCGTGCACTGTTTCCGGGGGACGGTCTTGGGGGTGCACTCCCAGCCGGGAAAGGGGAGTTTAGCCTGAGGCGGGGAGGTGAGCCCCGTTTCCCGGCGGTGGGTGGCCGTCGGGGGCTGTAGGGAGGGGGCGACGCCGTCGGGGGTGGGCTGGGGGGGGAAAGGGGGCAGGGCGCTGGGGTGTAATGAAGTAATGGGGTCCTGTGAAACCAGAGAACGTCCCTTGCTTCCTCTCTTTCCTCCCTCCATTTACAGGCAACGGGCCACAGTTTGGTTCCCAGCCCACCTTTGAGCACAAGGGGAATGTGAGGTGTCCCCGTGAGGTCACCCAGATTTCTAGGACCACAAGGAGGGAGCCGTTCTGGCCTCCAGAGCCCGGGGGGGCAGCCATGGAAAAGGCCCCATCCCGCAGTGCCCTGGTTGAGACTCCATGGGCAGAGCTTGTGTCCCAGAAGTTCTAGAACAGCCGACCAGTTGAAATTGGCCGTTGCCAAGCCACTTGCAGACCAACGTCTCAGAGGCACCCTTCAAATGACGTCCCACAATCGGGTGCAGGAGCCAGCCGTGAGGCCCAAAGCGGATGAGAAATTTGCAGCCGAAGGGCGACGTGCTTTGTGTGAGTCCCAGACGGAACCCAAACCAGAAGAGCAGGTGTGATAGGGGACAGCCCCAAAAGGGTTTCAGGCCATTGGCAAATAAACGAACCCCCCATGAAACAACACAATTTTATCCCCGAGGGAAGTTTCACTCCCCTTGGACCTAATTGGCCAGGATCCCTAGAGGTCACAACCAGAATTCCACAAACACACAAATATTATACACAATATATATCCACAATATGAACCATTAACAAGGATGTCAAGGGCTGTCCGGCAGTGGGATCTGCTGCCCAAGTGTAGTGGACTCTCCTTCTTTGGAGGCTTTTAAGCAGAGGCTGGATGCATTTTACTTCTCTCACTGAGGAAGGCTTTCCCCTGTTTTTGAGCACTAACTCCACCCATTTGTTTGTGATACAAGGGCTTCCCTTTAAAAGGATTCCCAAAAGCAGTCAAATTGTCTCTTGTCAGAATTACGCTCTGCACTGCTTGGGACCTGCCAAGAGGCCGGAGTAATTAAGGATCGTTCAAATAAGCCAAAACACAATACTCCAAGATGGGGAAATTAACTTGAGCACTCTCTTAAGCGAGCAAGAGGCAGGGTAACTGGTTGGGATGATTAGCCCAATTTAGACCAGGTAGGGTCCATCAAAATCAGCAGCGTCTCAAATCTAAGTATTTTCTATTCACATAAATGTAAAAGTCCCTACAATTACTTAACTACATTCACTACAATCAAACATAAACAGTTAAAGTTCTTACAACCACTCAGCTACACACACCACAATCAAACATGCAAGACTATAAAGTTAGAAAGAAATGAAAATTAAGAAGAGAGAGAGAGAAAGGATTTGATGCCATATGATACCAAAGCCAGAAATGTTCAGCTAGGGGGAAAATAGAGAAGTCAGCCAATCTGGTAAAGGGGAGGGGGTGTTCCATTGTGTTGTAAAATGTGAGGCTGCTACTTACCCTCTCTGTTGGTTTTTGCAGCTCTGACAGAAAATCTCACTTAAAATGCATCTTTTAGACTCCCAAGAAAAACATAAAGAGACTCTCAAAAAGAAGTCCTCCAGGGAGTTGGGTTCATTCTGGGCTTTCCCAGCCCCCTTGCCCCCTCCCTCCCTCCCCCACCCTCTGTCCTGCCAAAATAGGAGAGGCAGCCAACAAAGGAGGGAGGGGAGAAGGCCATTTTTTTAAAAAAGCTAAATGGCTAAAAAGGTTTCACAACAGCCAAGGAATCTGTTGGGTTCGGTGTCTCAACAACTCCTTGGGGCGTCTTCCAACTCTGGGGCAAGGCAATCATTCCCCAACGATGTCACTTCCGAAACCCTTTGGGGCCGAAGTGGGTTTGCACCAACCCTCCCATGGACATAGTTCCCAATCCCTTTAAATGGCTTAATATCTTGCCTTTTGAAAACCATTTCCTTCTTACACTCTGGCTCACATGAGATAGAGGGTTGGATGTACATATTTTAGTTAATAAAATAAAATATTTGTTTCATGTTAGACCATAGTCCCCCCCTGCCCACCCACTCAATTGGGAACTCCGAGGGATAACCAGCATCTCTTCCTCCCACCCAGGCGGTCTGCTCCGTGAAGGACCTGAACAAACACCAGAACAACATCCCAGAGCAGATAATTCCTGGAGCTCCTCCTCACCCGGAGGGTGCACAACGTTCCCAAACTCTCTCCCCGCCGACGCTGCCATGGGACCCCGGTCTTTTTGGCTGTGGCTCCAGCTCACCGTTCCTCCTTTTCTCTGCTTCCCAAAAAACACTTCTCCCAGAGGGGACCAACACATTTAAATATTGGGCCTTGCTGCTGAGGGAAGAGCGGCGCACCCTCCTGCAGCGAGGGCGCACGGAGAGGAGCAGGTGCGGAGGAGACGGTTTCGCCCCATGGGGCAGGCTCTGGCGGCTCTTTTGGGGGGGGGGGGCGGATAGGGTTAGGCCCCAAAGAGTTGAGTGAACTGACACGTTTTTACGGAGATGCCGGAAACTCCCTGCTGTTCCTTGCTCTGCCGGCTTTTCCCCCAGGGAGGGGCCCCTGTTCTCCTCGGGCAAAGGGGACCAGTGGCCTCAGGCGGCAGATCTTGGGGGCTGGCAGCGGGCAGCCTTCCCAAGAAGCTCCAGCTCCTTTGGGACCCCGAGGTGTGGCTGGAGACCCTCTCCGGTCTGCCGGGCAAAGGCAAAACCCTCCCCTGCCCAGGGGTTTTTTTGAGACACACAAAACACAACATTTTTGATGGGAAGTCCAATTTTTTCACCATGGCCGAGCATCCTGGGGGAAAAGCACCAGCCATTTTTGCTGCTGTTCAGAGAAAAAAACTGCCGCTGACAGGAACACACGTTCCCATCCGTCCGTGGAGAGGGAACAGCGTGTGACTATTTCCTTCATCCTTGGCCCCTGCTCACCTCCCTTGTCCTGGCTAAAAAAAGGTTCTGAACCGCCTTGTCGATCTGCCTTGAGTCCCAGCCTCGGGGGAGGGAAAAAGCCGAGTAGAAGAGAGCTCAGATCCGTTCCATCCATCCAGGAGTCCATCGCACTGAGCCTGTTCCTTTCTCCTCTTCCTTTTAAAATAAAAATGGTATTTAGAGTGGATTCAGTGGGAGCTGGAAAAGTTGGATCAGGAGGTGGCGCAGTTGCAGAGGAAGGACAGAGGCAGCAGAAGCTTGACCAGCAGCTGCTCTTGACAAAGAAGAGGGTGGAAGAGGTGAGGCGGCCGAGGGGGGTGGGCCCAACCAGGTGGGCCTGACCCACGGCTCCAACCCCCACTGGCCTTGCAGGAGCTCAGAGACCTTCCTTTGCATGCCCGGAGGCGGCAGGGTGGCTGGGAGCTGGTGGCAAATCCAGTCCGGGTTTTAAATGCCACGGAGCTCCAAGGTGCTGGGTCTCGTCCCAATCCATCCACTTTGAAGTGTGAAGGGGCGTCATGCGGTCTTCCTCCCTTTCCAATTCCTGCTTTTAATTCTTTGAAGTGTGCAGACTTGATTTCCCTGCATGCCGCTCTGTGGCCCTAGATATAAGGCAGGCGGGGAAATATGTACTAGCAAACCCATTGTCCCTCCCCTCTTCTCCGGCTGCCCTCTTTGCACCCCACTGACGGTGGTGCTGACCCTGACTCTTTGCTGATTTTGCCGCCACCAAATCTTCCTTTCCCAGGAGCGTCGGGAGAAGGGGGCAGTGCGCTTCAAAAGAGAAAGAGAAAACACTGAGGGCACAGGCCATGATAGCGCTGCAGCAGGAGAAAAGGCAACAGAATGTCTAAAGAGGGTGAGCGGCCATGGGGCAGTGGGGACAGCGGGCAGGCCAGTCGGAGAGAAAGCGGCCCAGAGAGGCATTCCCCCTGCCTGCCTGGCGCCCAGCGGGCCACCCCGAGGGCCATGCTCGCGAGGGGGGAGGAGGAGAGAAGAAGAGGAAGGGCACTGAGCCTCTGTTCCTTTGCATAAACTAGCCCTGCAGGATTGGAAGGTGGTCTGCTGGCTGAACAAGCCCCGGACTGGTTGCCTGACATCCGAGGCCCGCCAGCCACAAAGCTAGGGAGGGGCTGGGAGGGGCCAGGACAGCTTCCTTCCGGGATGCTCCCTGGAGAGTACAGGGAAAAGTCATGCAAATAAAGAGAAACGGGAGGTTTGAAACTGTACTCCCCGCTGCCTGCCCAGCTGTCTTCTTCTGCTACCAGACCCCATACTTTGAGCTCTATCTTGACCCCTAAACAGCTGCCCAGGAACCGACCTGTGAGATGAGGTGGTCTGGATTATTATGGTTTCAGGAGAGAGAATGAGACATAAATGGATTGTTACAATATCCTCGTTACTTAAACTGGTCTCCAGGGCTATAAATCCCTCTCACTCTATAAATCTCTCTGAACTGTGAGTTTCTGTCTTGAAGAAAAACAAGATCCATCCGAAAGCACTGGAATCCCCCACCAGTTGCTGAGAATGAGCCAACTTGGTCTCCCCTCTTGGGGAGGGGTCTGTTGGGGGCTCATGGGGAGAGCAGGGCTGGGGGGGGGCACCTGCAGGGAGGAGGACTCTATGGGATGCCAGGAGGCCAGATCATCCAAGGATGGCAGCGAACGCCAATGAGCTGGGGGGGTCTTGGGGAAGGGAGGAGGGAAGGAGCCGGGTTTGGGTTCGGGTGAGGCTCTGAGGGAGAAGGGGGAGGCCTCAGGCGTGGTGATGAGGAGGGGGTGGGGGGATGGGGTGTCATCTAAATGCAAAACACATCCAGAGGGAGACTCTGCCCTTTCTTGGGGCTCCCTCGCCCCCTTTTGCTCCCCTGGCAGAGCCCCCTCATGAAGGGTGGGGCGGAGCTCCCCAGGAAGGGGTGGGTTGAAACCGGCCTCCCCCCTCTGTGGCTTTCCAGGAGGAGGGTCCCTCTCCCCCTTTCCTCAGGCACAGGGGTCCAAGGCTGGGCTGCGGTGGAGGGAGGGAGGCCTCACCTTTGAAATACCCTCTAAAACAAAAAGCCTGGAGATTTTTAAAGAGAATTTTAACCGGCATCAGGAGGAGATGCAAGGAGGTGCTTTGCTGGGCTGTGGGAGGTGGGGAAGAACTGGGGGGCTCTGGAAGGAAGGAAGAGCCAGCCGAGAAGAAGACATCCAAGAAGGCAAAATGAAGAATGGGGCCACCAGGAGGGAGGAGGGGGAGCCCCATGGGAGAACAGCCCCACGCTTGGGAATGGGGGCAGGGATTCTGGGGGGCCCACAAGGTCCTGATTCCACTCCCCTTTATCCCTTCCCAAGAGCCCAGGGAGGAACGTCCCCAAAGCCCTAAAAGTCTTCCTTTCCTGACCCCACTGCGTTTGCTGCCTGGGATCCCTGCTAGAGATACCTCCAGGGACGCAGATTGAAGGAGGGAAGAAGAAGGGGGCGCAGCAAGGAGAGAGAGGGCCCAGGAAGGAGAAGGCAAAGCTAGGTACTCTGGGGCCACTTGGGAGGGAAATCTCTCCGGGTGGTATAATAAGTTGTCAGCACGTGCAGGAAATGTTTTACCCCAAATAAACAACCTGCGGTGTGAAATGAAGCAACTGGGTCAGGCGGTTTCCCTCTCGTCCCCTCTCTGAGCTCTGACTGACCTACGCTGGCCATGAGGACGCTTTCCTCAGAGATGACCTGCGCTTACGTGTCCTTAATCACCCACCAATATCCTTTTAACAAAGACCCCCCCCCCATGTACGACATGAATAGTTTCCCTTGCCCCCATCTCCTCACCCCAACCTGTGTCCTCTGAACTTTCCCAGAAGAGAAGGGAAAGACCCGAACGTTTGGGTCGATGCTCCCAAAATCTCTTGGTGTTCCCACATAAGGGAGAGACCTCTAGGAGGTCAGTTTTTTCCACTACAGACTATAATATTTCATAATTGCTTATTTAAATTGTTTTGCTTCTTTTACATGTTTTGATTCCTTTGTTCTTATTTCTCCCTTGTTTCCTATTTCCAATCTAACGTCAGTCAGTCACCAATAAATTTACTTATCCCTAATATCTAGTTTCCCTGTATCTCTTTCAGGTATTTCAAACACAGTTCATGTACAAATATAAATCCCATGTATTCAAATATTTCTTTTTGTTTCATGTAAAATGAGAGCTAGACAGCTGTTTAGGTGGATTTGTAATTGGTTAACCCACCAAACCCAAAGGGTGATCACCAAGGGCTGTTCTTCATCCTCGGGGAGAAGTGAGTAGTCAGGTGCCACAGGGTTCATTCCTGGGACCAGTGTTATTCCACATCTTCATGGACCAGTGTTATTCCACATCTTCATCAATGACTTGGATGAAGGAGTAGAGGGCATGCTGATCAAAGCTCAGATGACCCCAAATTGGGAGGGGTTGCTACTATGCCAGAGGACAGGATCAAAATTCAAAATGACCTTGACAGATTGGAGAGCAGGGCCAAAGCTAAAAAAATGAATTTCGACGGAGAGAAATGTAAGGTCCTGCACAAATATAGGATGGGGGACATGTGGCTGGACAACAGTGCATGTGAAGGAGATATACGAACTTTGATAGATCACAAGCTGAACATGAGTCAGTAATGTGGTGCAGCAGCCAAGAAAGCTAACATGATTCTTGGTTACATCAATAGGAGTACAGTGTCTAGATCAATGGTGCCAGGCTGCTTTCTGAATTGGTTAGACCTCATTTGGCATACTGTGTCCTGTTCTGGGCACCTCAATTTCAAGAAGGATATTGAGATGCTGGAGCATTTCCAAGGGCAACCAAAATGGTAGGATTGGAAGCCATGAGGCCCTCTGAGAAGCAGTTGAGGGAGCTGGGGACATTTAGTCTGCAGAAGAGAAGGTTAAGAGGGGACATGATAGCCATGTTTAAATATTGGAAGAGATGTCATGTCGAGGCTGGAGCGGGCTGGTTCTCCGCTGCACCAAGAACTAGGACAAGGACTATGCTGCCTCAGTGGAGTGTGGTGGAGTCTCCTCCTTTGGAAGTTTTTAAGCCCATCTGTTGGGAATGCTTTGATGGGTGTTCTTGTATAGCCGGGGTTGGACTGGATGGCCCCTGGGGTCTCTTCCAACTCTATGATTCTGATTGGGAGTCTTTAAAAAGGAGCCGTAGCCAAGAGAGCCAAAGGGAGGGCTTTTGACAACATCTTCCTGCGTCGCAGAAAAGGGTTGGACTAGACGGCTGCCCTTGGGGTGTTTCTCTCCTTCACCCGTTTCACTTGCCTTTTAGTCCAGGGATTGGTCAAGGCACACACGTGCAGAAGAGTCATCAGGGAAAGGCAGGCAGAAGTCAAGGCTCTGATGAAGAACTGGACTCTAGTGCATAGAAACTGATCCCTTAGCGAGCCGAATAATCTAAACGTGCCACAAGGTGCTTTGCTGGTTTGGACACACAAATGAATTGGCTACGGATACCATTTTCATGACATCATCATCTTAAAAAAGCAATTACTTGAAATGCCACAGCTTGAATAATGATAAAATCTAGTATTTGCAATGAGTAGAAAGCATAAAATCCTTTGCACAAATTACAACGTCAACTTGCACAAGAGGGAGAGTCATAGATTCATAGAGAGGAAGGGACCACAAAGGCCATCTAGTCCAACCCCCCACCTTGCCAAACTAGGGAGCTTCCAGGCTGCTTTTCCATGGAACACCACCACTGGGCAGCGCTGTTCATATAGGTGTTCGTCCTTGAGGTGTCTTCCCACCGCAACTATGACCCAGCTATCAAGATACTATTTTATGCGTAATCCTTTTTCACTTCTCATGTTCACAGTTAAGCAATACACAATTTTACATATGGACAGCTTCTATGACCCAAAGAGTCCTCAACATTAAAAGAAGGGAGTGAGAGAGCTGAATACCACCCTAGAATGCTTCTTATGTGTTATGTCTTTTTAATTTTAAGCCCACAGGCAGAGAAACCATCTGCAAGATACTTTGGGAGCCTCTTTGGCTAAAAAGTGTGTGTATGGTAATAAATATTCCCAATGAAATAAAGAAGAGGTTGTGTTTCAATAAAGCGGAGGGAACAAGAGTGCCTCTGAGCACACACGAAGTCTTTCACTCTAGACCTGCTGCATTTGAGGCAGAATCGGGAGTAGTCTGTGGCAGAGCTAATATTTGATGTCTGGCCCTGGCTTTTGGGGGTGGGGGATTCAGGGTAGCCTGAAGTTGAGAGCAGGGGTCCTATACCTCACCATTCGAATGACAACACATTTTGAAATGTGAGCCATACCAGGTTGACGATTTGTAAGATGCTCTGGGTGCCTTTTTACCGAAAGGAGCAAGGGAGTATGTTAAAGAGATCAAAATAAATATCCTTTTTAATACTAACAAGGCTGCCTCTGAGCACATGCAAAGTTGTTTTCTTCTGACCACTTGGTCCTCCCACAACTCAGGCCGGAAACAGCAAGAGATCTCAGGCGGATCAGCAACCCCGTCCAAAAGGTGAGCAATGCTCAAAGGAGCCTCCCAGAGGGGTAGGGTTGCCCCAGGCCCAGTTCAGCTGGGAAAAGTGGGCTCTATTTGGCACTGCCCAGGGTGCTGGTCTCTGGGAAACCTGCCAGTGAGACTAAAATACCAGGCTTTCTTCTGAGTCCTCTAAACTCTTTGATTGCGTACCAGAGAACCTTTACAGAGAGGGCGAGTCAAGATGCTCTGGAAGCCCTTTTGCCTCAAGTAATCAAAACGCTTCAGATAAAATAAAAGCAAGATGCTTCCCAAGGAAGTGGAGGTCACAAGATTGCCTCTGAGCATATGCAAAGTATTTTTCTCTCACCAATGATCCTTACAGATCCAGGACCAGTGGTACAAAAACTTGGAGCGGTCTCTGCTGGGGGGGCATTTTTTCCCCCTCTCCCCGAATTAAATGGAATTTCCTGCCTCATTCTTGGAGTCCTCCTTCACTCTCAAGGCGAGTATTAGACTCTTTTTGGGGTCCAGGGGAGGAAAGTGGCAAGTGCCCCCGGCTCCCATGTTTAAGCAGCCCCTCCACAGCCATAGACAGAAAAGAGAAACAGACAAGAAAAGAGCTCTCCCCTTTTTCCCTCCTTCAGCCCTCCATTTTGTGCTTCCAAGGCATGGTGGGCAGGGCAGGGCCAGTTAAACCGCTTTTGCTGAGGGGAAAAGGGGGGAGGGGAGAGAGAGAGGCCTGGAGGGAGACTTGGGGGCCCCTTAAACTGGGGTGAGGAGCTGAGAGGAGCAAGGCCAGCTTTCTCATCCTTACTGCTAGGCTTGGATCAGCCCCTTTGTAGAGGAGAAATTGGGCTTTCCCGCTTTAGAGAGACACCGGAGGCCGGATCCAGGTGAGGAGGGGGAGAGAACTTAATGGGTAGAGAAATCCTGAAGAGCTGCCCTGGATTCAAACTGCTTTTCTCACAGGAATAGCTTCAGATAATCTTGGATCAATGGCTGGGTTGCCTTTAGCTTTCCCTGACAGGATCTGGATTTCTGTTCAGCATGACATGAGGTGATGATGGGTAGCCTGTGTCCCCTCCGTTTTCTCTCAGCCTCATCTCTTGACCTCTAAAATCAAGGCCGTTTTTGAAAAAGAGCCTCCTTCCACTTGGAGCTGTTTGGTACAAGGTTAACGTGGATTTCCACACTGCACTGTCAAAGGCCTCCAGGGTTCCATAGGATGTTGAAAGTGGGATCATAGCACTATGGCGGTTCAGGGCGGGAATGGTCCCAGCCATCCCCAGCTCTGCTTGGGGCCTGCAGGCTCAGGGCTCTGCCTCCCATCACCAGGGAGTCAGCCCAACTGTACCGTGGTCTTCCTCCTTTCCCGTTCTCTTCCCCTTGACCAAGGATGACGGCCAAAGTTTCTACGGAGTCCTGTCGTTTCATGGCACATCGAAGGAACAACAGCCTCCCTTTGGTAGTTTGGGTTTCTAGGGAGACCTCAGACTTGATTTACCCAAAGACTCATTTATTAGTCAGTCCACGGTACCCACAGAATGTCCTCCTGCGCCACATTTCCAATTCTGTCCCCCTTAAAACTTGGCCTTCCCCCATACGGTGAAGGATTCTGTCCCCCTTGCCAGTGATGAAGCACAGAGCCTTTCCGCACTACACTGTTATCGTGCCATCTTTCCACTTTCCACCTCCTGTGGAATCCTGGGGTTTGTAGATTACTGAGGCCCAAGAGCTCCCTGGCTAGAATTCTAATGGCCCCCTCCTTACGCTGCAAACCCCAGGATTCCATAGGGTGTTGAAAACGGAATAATAGCACAATAACAGTGCAATGTGGAAAGGCCCTGTACAGTTCCACGCTTTCCGCTTCTGCACATTGAATGAATGGGGACGGGCATGCCATCTTGTCTGCTCTCTTCAGGCAGCAAAATATCCTGGGCTGCCCTTCCCAGAGGCGTATTTCTGATCACTGACAGGAAGAACCGACTGAATTGGGTATGCTGGGCTCATTTGCACAATCCAGAGCGAACATGGACTGACCTGCTTTGGTGCTGCTGTCCAAGGGAAATCCAAATATTGCTTTTTTCTCAGTAATAACTGCCGCAGGTCCAGGAGTGAAACAGAGCAGTTCTCTCAAAAAAAGAGCACCTGTTGCCATAGGACCCTGGCATGGTTGTTCGTGCTTTGGCACAGCAGTTGCTGTCTCCCTTCAAGTTGGGATTTTTAGGACAAGCAGCAAATGCTATGGGGGAATTGGCACATTTTACAGCTAGCAGGCAGAGGTCCGGCCTGTAAAACTACTCTGAGCACTACAGAAAGAAGACATTGTTGGAGTCTTTGGATTGGCGGCTAGTAACCTAGCCTACTCAAGAATACTAAGGTCTAACTCCCCCAAATTCCTTATCCTTCTGCTTCAGTGTAGTAAGAAAGAAAAACAGATTACAGCCATAAGAACGTGAAGCTGGGAGTTCTCTCCTCTTGCTTTCGTGCAACCGTCACCCTTGCCATCTTCTGCTCCCTGTCCCCTCTGGATGGAGACAGAAGCTGTTGGGAGCCAATCTGTACACCCCCAAACAGCGTGGGAGCTGCTCTCTGTAATTTTCTTTCACGCTGCTCCAAAGACAGATGGATGAAAGATCCACAGAGTTGGGGCCATTGGCATCACTTTATCTGCTCCCATGAGCAGCGCATGGGAAGGAACCACATCACAGTCACTGGTCAAATGGTGCCTTCATCCTTTCCAGCTTCAGAAATCCCTGTTTTGCTCTCGTGCCTTGCTGCATCAGCCCCAGGTCTTTCTACCACACCAAAGCCTAAGGAAGTTGGCCAGAAGGTGGCCGCTCAAAGAATGATTTTGCCATTGAGTGACTGAGCCAAGCTGTGGCACAGGGTGACAAGCGGTATTGGGCCATTGTGCTATCAAGGAGCAGCCAAAAGGGGGGGTCCTTCCTTCTTGGAAAGAGAGATGTGGCCCTGTGGAGACGTACAGCTGACGTAATACGAAAAGTGTATCAGCAGAGCTTGGGAAAGCTTCATTTTGGACCACGAGCACCAGAACCCCTGGTTAGCTTGGCTGACAGCAGAGGCTCCTCTGGTACCTCATGTCTCCCTCTCGCAAGGATGCAAAGCCCCACAGTGGTCAAGGCTGGCCCTCCTGTCATATAGATGAGACAGCTGTCTTGGGCAGTAAGGTCTGAGTGTTACAACAGGGCAGCAAATAATTATTTCATCTTGCATTTTTCTCAGGGAGAGAGCAATGCGTTTGTAGGATTTCTGCTTCAGATACCCAACTATAATAACTTAAATAGCTTTGGGTAATACGGACCTTGATCTGAGGGGATGGCAGTTCTTACTTGCTGCTCTGCCTCAGGCAGCAAAATGTCTTGGGCCAGCCTGACCTCGGCTACTGGTCAGTAAAAGTGGCAAACTCATCCCCCTACCAACTCGGCTTCCTACCCATGCCTCTTTAGCCATGGCACCAGCCTGAAAGGCCAATGGTTCTGGTTGTTTACTGGGCCACCTGATCAACATGACTTGTGTGAAAGTACAAGCTTCATGCATCCATGAAAACTGTTTGGTACACGGTTGTGCATTTCCACACTGCACTGTTATAGTGCTATCATTCCACTTTCAACTTCCTGTGGAATTCTGGGATGTGTAGTTTGCTGAGGCCAAAGAGCTCCCTGGCTGAGGATTCTAAAGGCCCCTGCCTCAACTGCAAACCCCAGGATTCCATAGGGTGTCAGAAACGGGATAATAGCACTATAACCGTGTAGTGCAGAAAGGCCCTTAGTTGGGAGGGGGAGGCACCCGTTGGGTTTCCAAACACTCGTGGCTGGAGACATTCTGTGCTCTGTAGAAAACATGACATTTCTGGGAATGGGTGGAATAGAGGTGTTCTTCTAGCTTACTGACTCGATTTCCCTTGCCCCAGCAGCCCCAATCCTTGTGCTTCCAGGTTGAATCCAGATTTAATCAGAACAGACATTACCTGTGCATTAGTTAGTCGTAAGTAAGGGGCCCCACTGGATTCCATGGAGTCTGCTTACTCCATGTGGATCTAACCCTATGGCTTGTCTTCCATCAGTCAAACAGAGTCTTCTGCACGACGTCCACCAAAGACTGCAAATGATTCTTCTGAGTCAGATGAAGAATCAGAACCAAGGCCCAGAGGTGAACGACCAAAACAGATCTCACAACGGAACAACATCTTCTCTCTGTTTCTATTCTGTATTCACATTTCCTGAAGAAATTCCCTCGTAATGATACAAGCTCTAGACATCGCTAATGTGTTGCGTGGCTGAAAGCTTATATAAATTATTGTGTTTGCCTTTGTTAAACAGCAGCAGTAGCACTGCTTGAATGGAGCAATGGGGGGCAATCTAGATCAATAATTTAGGCTTTGAGCCAGCGAAGCCGGCAACCATATTGCATTCATACGGTTTTTCCCCTGTATGAATTCTAATGTGTATATTTAAGTTTGATATGCATTGGAACATTTTCCCACAGACAGGACACTTTGTTCTTCTTTTTCCTTCCCAATTTGACAGTGAGGGCAGGGATTCACACATAGAAGTTTCTTCAGAGGGGATTTCTTCTTTCCATGCTTTGATTGCTTGTTTTTTTGCTTTTTGGTGTCTTTTCATTTCTGCACTCCTCTTGCTGCACTATGGGCTTGGTTGTTTTCTGTGGTACGCCACTGGAACCTCCATAAAATTATCATTTATGTTCATTACCTGATTGGGCAAAGGAGGCAGATCCCATCAGGAACTGAGCAGAAAAACTCAGGTGCAACACACACAAATAAGCAGTTTCGATACGTTTCAGCAAACATTTTATCTAAAGCTAATAATATGCATAGATGAAATGAATCAGGCAGCTCAGATAAGATTTGCACAAGGAAACAAAAACATATAGAACCTTCTAGAGAGCATTTGATGGTATCTTCCAAAATGCCTTCCACTTTTCACAGCCCATGGTTTATTGCACTGCTTACTGCAGACAAAGCTGCTGCAACCCAACATGGAAAGTGTTTCTCCAGTACCTCCACCATCCCCAGCAATGCTGAAAAAGAAAGCTTCCAAGAAGGATGAGAAGGAAAGGGGGGTCTAGGCATGTGTGAAAAGACTTCAGTAAAAGAAAATACTCTGTCAGAGGCTTTGGTAACTAGAATATACCTGTAAAGACAATTTACACTGACAAAAAGGGATGAGCCAAAGGCAAGCCTGACACTGAAATGAAGTTTAGGGCATGTGATCATGATACTGATTTCCATCCTGGCATCTTAGAAGAGGGGATTGGAAAAGGTAGGAAAAGAAGGTTATCCATTTCAGGTGGGGAAAATGCCCAAAGTCAAAAGGGCTCCTGTACCCAGAAAAGCAATGTCCATAATTCTCCATCAGTGACTTTCTTTACGGAGAGCCCTCTGGCCCGGATTCAGGGATCCCACTCCCCTTTGACGAAATACACAGCAACTCCCCAAAGGAGACCAAATGCTGGAAAAAAGGAATTAAATCATTGATGACAAAAATCTTCTCTTGCTATGTTTGTATATACATAAAAACAGATAAAAACTTCAGAGGAAGTAAGATCTTGGAAAGCTGTCATGTGCTCCTTAGACCCCATTTTTTTAAAAAAATTATTACTACCTCAAAGAAGAGAACCAGCTGAACTCCTAGCCTTCTTACCTGGTCTGCTCGTAGGGACACAAGTAGTCTCCCATAAGCTCTTTCCCCACAAACCAAAGGAAGAGAGGATGTGGATCAAGCCTCTGATGCCACTGCAATGCCTGTGGGAAAAGAAAGGAGGGGAAAGTTAACCGCCTGGTCCACCCCGCCAGTGCACTGCAAACAATAATCCACCTTCAGGATAAACTATGAGAGGACCGTCTGACTCCAATTGACAAGGGGGTCGGGCAAGGCTGTATTTTATTACCTCATCTGTTTAATTTGTAGGGGAACGCTGGATTAGACTCTGAAGAAGGAGGTATGAAAACTAGAGAAGGAACATCAACCAGGTCCTCTGGAAAAAGGAATGCACTGTTTTTAGCTCCTGTTGGTTCACTTCATTTCTCAATTGATTTATCTCTTTAATTCATACCCTGACTTTCTTCTGCCATGGGACTCAAGGTGGCTTAAACATTTACAATTGAGGTACACAATTAAATGTTAAAATTTAAATTTAGATGTCAGTTTAGAATTAAAAAATCTAGATATGAATATAAATTTCAGATTTAAAATGTTAACGTTAATTTTTCAAACTTTTGTAATGTTGCATGTTTAGCTAAACCTTTAAATTTAAGAAATTAATTTAGAACTTTAGGTAAGGATGTAATATTACAAATGTTAAAAAACAATTGCTGTTGGAGTCTCCCAGACTTTTGGTCCTGGGGGAGTTAAACCTGCCCTTTGGAGCCAGTTGTGTTCAGGGGTAGCTCAGGAGTTCATGGCATCCATGACAAATGTGTTCACAGCACCGACGCATTCAGAAGGTCACACCCTTGATGCTGTTTCAGCCCAGAACATACAGATCTGTGGGCAGAGGTGATTAATGCCTCTGAATTGTTCAGGTCAGATCATTTTCTGGTCAGAGTTAGTTTCACAGCTACTATCTGTCCGTGCAGAGGTGGTGAACCTCCTAAGATGGCCTGCCCTTCAAAGGCTGATGGATCCTTTAGCATTCTGGAAAGTCTTACAGGGTTTTATGGTTGGTACCACCGAGGATCCTGTCAAAGCCCTGAGTCAGTAGATGGAATCAAGGTTTGGCTAGTGACACAATCGCTGCCAAATGTCCTCTCCAACCTGCTACTGATTGGGCCCCTTGGTATGCAGAAGACCTTAGGGGGCTGAAACGAGAAGGATAACAACTAGAGCGCAGGTGGTGGAAAACTCAACTTTTATCCAACAGGACGTGGTAAAGAAAAAGTCTTTGTTCTGTAAGGTAGCCATATGTGCAGCAAAGAAAGCCTTCTTCTCTGCATGTATTGCATCTGCGAACTCCATGAACAGGATGATAGTGGGTCAGTTTCTGCTGGTGAGTACCACTGACGTGGACAAGTAAAGAAAACAACCTGTCCTCTTGATCCCTGTCTGCCTTGGCTGGGACTATCCAGGGAGGAGAGGCAAACTGGTTCTCAATTACAATATATTATTACTGCATCTCAGGGAGGGAAGTTTTCCTTCTTGTTCAAAAGAAGTGGTGGTACAGACACTTCTAAAGAAGCCACCTTTGAGCCCTCTGGACTGAAACAACTACACACCAATATCACATCTTCCTTTGTTGGGCAAGGTGATTGAGAGGACAGTAGATTCCCAACTCTAGGTAGTCTTAGATGCCAGAAATTATCTAGGCCCATTTCAAACTGGCTTCAGAGCAGGATACAGAATTGAGACTGGTATGGTCATCTCAGTGGATGACCTCGCCTGAACACCGGCAAGGGGTTAGTGCGTCCCTGCTGGTGCTCTTGGACCTCTAAGTGGCGCTCAATGCCACCGACTATCTGGAATGACTGAGAGTGTGGGAATTGGAGGCACTGTGCTTCAGTGGTTCTGATCCTACCTGCCAGGTAGATTCCAGAGGGTGGCACCTGGGGATAGCTGCTCCCTCAGAAAAGAGAACGAGGGCCATATGGCATACTGCGAGGTCCCATTCAACATCTACATGAAACCACTTGGAGAGATCATCAGGAGGCACGGGCGGCGTACTGTCAATATGCTGATAACACCCGAAAACGTTTCTCCATGCCTTCAGAAAGAAATAGCTGTCAAGTAAAGGGGCTTCCTGATCCATAGGGAGCCAGAAGATCTCCAGACCGGCTGAGATCAGGGATCTGCTCGGGAACAGAGCAACCGTAGTGGAACCCTGGACGGAGGAGACAAGCGGCGAGCTTTGGTGGAGTGCGGGGAGGTGAGAAGGTGCCATCCTCCTACATGGACATCAGACTGCCCTTGACGGGACCTCTTGAGGATAAAGATTTTTTGCTTATTAAATTGTATCCGAGGGAATCCAAGAAGCCCCTGTTTGCTGCAGCTTAAGACATCAACTTAAAATGCTTCCACTTCTCATGACCTGAAAATGTACAGAAACGGTGCTCTTTACTCATTTGGATTACCTTGCTTGGAATTCCTCAAGTGTTTGTATTTTGCAGTATTTTACTGCATGTGAAATAGAACTACGTACTTTTTAAAATTTCTGTTCATCCCATTGGATTTTGATGGACCTGGGCATTGGGGTTTTTGGATTTAATTTTTAAAAACTTTGAATTCCTTTGCCTTGTGGCTGTGATATTTTTGGTGTTGGATTTAAAAAAAAAAAAAAGAGTGACTGAGGCAAAAATAATGGGATATTTTTTAACTTGGGGCAAACACACTAATCCTCTCAAGCTGGCTTCTCAGGGGTTGAGCACCCTTTGTATAGAATCATAGAATGAGTCAAAATGTTAGAGTTGGAAGAGACCACGGGCCATCCAGTCCAACTCCCTGTCATGCAGGAACACCCTCAAAGCACTCCCGACAGATGGCCATCAAGCCTCTGCTTAAAAACCTCCAAGGTAGGAGACTCCACTACTCTCCGAGGCAGCAGATTCCACTGCCGGACAGCCCTGACTGTCAGGAAGTTCTTCCTGAGGTTCAGGTGGAATCTCCTTTCCTGCAGCTTGAATCCATTGCTCCTTGTCCTGGTTTCTGGAGCAGCAGAAAACAAGCCCCCTCCTTCCTCTACGTGGCATCCCTTCAAATATTTAAACATGGCTATCATGTCCCCTCTTAACCTCCTTTTCTGCAGACTAAACATACCCAGCTCTCTCAGTCTATCCTCATAGGGCATGTTTTCCAGGCCTCTCACCATTTTGGTCGCCCTCCTCTGGACTTGCTCCAGCTTGTCAATATCCTTCTTGAATTGGGGTGCCTACAACTGGACACAGTATTCAAGATGGGGTCTAACCAAGGCAGAGTAGAGTGGTACCAGTACCTCCTTCGATCTAGACACCATACTCCTATCGATGCAGCCGAGAATTGCATTGGTTTTCTTGGCTGCCGCATCACACTGCTGACTCCTGTTCAGCTTGTGGTCTATGAAGACTCCTAGATCCCTTTCACACGTACTGCTATCCAGCCACGTGTCCCCCATCCTATATTTCTGTATTCCATTATTTCTGCCTAAGTGTAGGACCTTATACTTCTCTCTGTTGAATTTCATTTTGTTCGCCCTGGTCCAGCTCTCCAATCTATCCAGGTCATTTTGAATTTTGATCCTGTCCTCTGGCGTATTAGCAACCCCTCCCAATTTGGTGTCATCTGCAAATTTGATGAGCATGCCCTCTATTCCTTCATCCAAGTCATTGATAAAAATATTGAACAGCACTGGGCCCAGGACAGAACCTTGTGGCACCCCACTAGTCACTTCTCTCCAGGATGAAAAGCAGCCATCCGTGATCACCCTTTGGGTTCGGTCGGTCAACCAATTACATATCCAATTAACAGTAGCCCTGTCTAGCCCACATTTTACTAGCTTCGATGCAAGAATGTCATGGGGAACTTTGTCAAAGGCCTTACTGAAATCGAGATATGCTACATCCACAGCATTCCCTTCATCTATCAAGCTAGTAACTCTATCATAAAAAGAGATAAGATTAGTCTGGCATGACTTATTTTTGAGAAATCCGTGTTGACTTCTCGTGATTATTGCGTTGTTTTCTAAATGATTAGAAACTGACTGCTTAATGATCTGCTCCAGGATCTTTCCGGGTACCGATGTCAGGCTGACTGGGCGATAATTATTTGGGTCCTCTTTTTTCCCTTCTTGAAGATGGGGACAACATTTGCCCTCTTCCAGTCTGCTGGAACTTCTCCTGTCCTCCAAGATTTCTCAAAGATTATAGCAAGCAGTTCCGAAATGACCTCTGCCAGTTCTTTTAATATCCTAGGATGCAATTCATCTGGCCCGGGAGACGTGAATTCATCCAGTGTGGCCAGGTGTTCCTGTACCACCTCTCTACCTATTATGTGCCTCATTTCCTCTGCTTCCTCCCCTGCTCCCCAACCGCCAGGTCGAGTGCTTGTATCCTTCTGGGAAAAAACTGAGGCAAAGAAGGTGTTAAGTAGTTCTGCCTTTTCTCTTCCCCCTGTGAGTAATTCGCCATCTTCTCTGCGCAGAGACCCTACTGTCTCCTTCTTTTTCCTTTTGCTGCGGACATATTTAAAAAAACCCTTTTTATTGCTTTTAATGTCTCTGGCCAGCCTAAGTTCGTTCTGTGCTTTAGCCTTTCTGACCTCCTCCCTACATCTCCTGGCTACTTGCTTAAATTCTTCTTTGGTGGCTTCCCCCTTCTTCCATTTCCTATACATGCTTCTCTTAACACTCAGCTCAGCTGAGAGTTCTTTAGTCAACCATTCTGGTTTCTTCAGATGCCTTCCATTTTTCCTCCTTATTGGCACAGTTTTAGACTGTGCCTTCAGTATCTCCTTTTTAAGGAACTCCCACGCCTCCTGAACTCCTTTCCCTTCCACTATTCCTGACCACGGAATTCCAGCCAGCAGCTCCCTAAGTTTACAGAAGTCCGCTATTTAAAATCTAAGATGAGTGTCTGGCTTCACGTATCTTCTCCTTCCCACTGAATGCCAAATTATAAGAGGACATGGTCACTCCCCCCTAAAGATCCAACCACTTCTCCTCATTCACAAGGTCATCCCTGTTGGTCAGGATCAGATCTAGAATATTTGATCCCCTTGTGGCCTCTTCCACCTTCGGGACCATGAAGTTGTCTGCAAGACAAGGAAGAAACTTGCTGGACCTTGCTGTCTTGGCAGAGTTTGACTGCCAGCATATATCCAGGTAATTGAAATCTCCTATTATTACTGTATCCCTCCTCTTTGAATGTGCAGTCATTTGGTTGAGGAAGGCGTCATCCAAGTCCTCAGCCTGGGTTGGAGGTCTGTAGTAAACCCCCACCAGAATATCCCTATTGTTTCTCGCTGCCTTAATTCTTACCCAAATGCTCTCGACCTGGCTTTCTGGGTTTGAGTCCTGGATCTCTTCACAGATGAAAACATCCTTGACATACAAGGCTACTCCTCCTCCTTTCTTGTTTGGTCTATTTTTACAAAAGAGTCTATACCCCTCTATTCCTATATTCCAATCATGAGACTCATCCCACCAGGTCTCAGTGATGCCTATCAAATCGTATTTATTTTCCTGTTCTAGGAGTACAAGCTCATCCTGCTTGTTTCCCATACTCCGTGCATTAGTGTAGAGACACTTAAGTCCCTGGGCCCTTCCTGCAAGTCCTGTACTATTGTTTCTACTCCTCCCACCATTGGCCGCTTGTACTACTTGTCCAGTATCATTTGGGCCTTTCCCCCCTGCGCTCTCTGAGTCCTTGCCCTGAATATTATTGTCTCCCTCCCCAGCGGAACTTAGTTTAAAGACCTCTCAATCCTCCTTGCGAGACTGTTTGCAAAAATATTCCTGCCCAGTTTTGTGAGGTGCAGCCCATCCCTCGCCAGAAGCCCATGTTCATGGAAATTTAGGCCATGTTCCAAAAACCCAAACCGTTGTTGGCGGCACCATGTGCGGAGCCAGTTGTTGACCTCTACTATTGCCCTTTCCCTACGTGCGCCGTATCCTTCAACAGGTAGGAGAGACGAAATGACCACCTGCGCACCAAGGTCCTTAAGCTTCGTCCCCATAAGCTCGTAGTCCTTTTCAGTGTGGTAAAAGCTGCTCCTCGCAGTGTCATTGGTTCCGACATGAACCAAAATGAGGGGCTTATAGTCAGTGGGTTTGACTAGCCTGGTTAGCCTCTCCGTTATGTGGTTGATCCTGGCCCCAGGAAGACAACAGACCTCTCGATTGAGCTTGTCCGTTTTGCAGATTGCTGTTTCAGTTCCTCTTAGCAAAGAGTCCCCAACAACCAGAACTCGCCTCTTCTGAGGCTTCCCCTGGGCTCCTCGATAAGCGTGTTTTACTAGGACTGCCTGAGCATTCTGTTGAGGCTGGGAGCGTTGATCTAGTTCCTGTTGCCGAAGTTGGATTCTTTCTCGTTGACATTCTGTTCCCTCTGCGTAGTGCTCCTCTTTGTCTGTAAGTCCAAGTACATCAAAGCGATTGTGTAGGTTAAGAGTCTCTGTTACCTTTTTGGTCCTTTTACTCCTCCGTGTGACATTCACCCAAGCCTCCGTTTCCTGGCGCGGTGTACTGGCTTCCTGATCTGGCAGCTCCTCCGTGTATTTGGATTTCCGGTAGGTCTTCTCTTCCCTATCCAAAAGCTCCTCCCCTTCCCTAATAAGATGGAGACCAGAAATTCGTGCCTCCAGCTGGCGAACCTTCTCATTTTGGAGCAGAATGAGGTCCAGATCTCTGGTAAGTAGTCCGCTCCTAGTCCGGTCCAAGGTGCAAACGACCTCCGTGAGAGGACCCACTGCCCCGTTCTAATGGCCTGGTGCGGAAAGGGCCTGAGTTTGCTGGGCAGGCCTAGGCCAAGTTTGCCACCTGTTGCCCTTGGCAACCAAGAAGCCACGTCCAGTCCTCCTCCAATCCCATGCTCTGTCTCTGCTGGGGGCCCAAAAGCAGACTAATCACAGACAGCCTCTCTTTCTCTCCCTCTGCCCCGTTCTAATGGCCTGGTGCAGAAAGGGCCAATATCTTAACACAGTTACTTTTTGAAAAATAATTGTCTGGTGAGATTGTGTGATCTGTTGGCACTCCTTGGATGTTTCTGTGCTGGGGAAGGAGAGGAGACGAAGGTCCCTTGTCTATGGGAGTTTTTGGGGGATGAGGAGGTACAGTGTTACCCTTAACATGTACGTCGACTAGGCCTAAATCGTTTGGTATCAGTGGTTGAATTACCTACAAGGTTAAATGAGCTGAATGGGTACAGAACACCACCAATGCCAGTGTTGGATTCAATGTTATCATGGGCATGGCTAATTTTGTCTTTTCCCCCCCCATTTTTTTATGATGGGGAGGTTAATTTTTGTTGTTGTTATTATTATATTGTTTGGGTTTTTTTCTTTTTCCCTTTTATTCTTGCTATGAGAATTATGTGCAAATTACAAGACAAGCTGCGTGTTTCGCCCCTTCACCCCTCCCCACAACCCACCCTGGGACAGTATTTCACAATTAATTTCTTTTTCCCTTTATGTGGCATATCATTCGGTCTCTTCCCTCCACCTCCTCGTAGCTCTCTCTCCTTGACAAACTCGTCTGTTTCTCCCACCGGCTGTACGAGTTTCCTTGCGGCTGATCGAGAGAGAACCTCCTCTCCTCCAATAGAAAACCAGACAGCATAGAGCCTGCTGTATCGTCTCACTTTTTCTCATCCCCTCACACATAGGCAATCACCGCCTCTGTTTTCATTAATAATTGTTCAATTAACTATCTCTCCTCTTTTTGTACCCCAGTATCCTTAACATTAAAAATCGGCCATCTTTCTTTCTTTATTTTCAATTTCCTCCTACAATTCTATTAATTTCCTGTTCGACTTCTTTCAAAAATGTGTTCTGTATACTTTTTCACACTCCCACCACATACGAATGTAGGTTGCTTTAAAGCCACATCCGTGCCAGCATTCAGATGGCATCCTTTTATAAATATAAGACAGTTGACGTGGCGTTCTGTACTATCTTCCTATTAACTTCATCTCTTGTTCTCTTACTTTATTATTTTTAACTATCTCTGGTAGCCATTGTTGCCTTTCTCTCTATTCATCCTAAGATCTGCTTCCCATATTCCTACCAAATAAAACTGATTATCTGAAAACGTTCTGTAGGTTGTGCCACCAATCCCTTTGCTTCCTTCCTATCTCATCTTCAGTAATCCTTCAAAGGAGTATTGGCATTCTTTTTCCCTATCATTTCCTGTAATATTTTTTTCCCATTCCACTCAATTGTAGCCAATATTTTTCTCTAACGACTCCATAACTTCCTTATTCTGTATATATTCTCCCAAGCGATCGGGTACTTCACTGACTGTGCAATAGGTGTTAATTCTCCACATTTCCTTAATATTATCCCTTTATTAGATTCACTTTCTTTATTTAGACATTCTGCTGGATGCCAATAGTAATTACCTATCTTCAACTTCTTTTCCCATTTTCCCCATACCTGCCACATTGTCCAAAGGTCCTTAATTTCATTTAATTTTCTTCCCTATGATCTTACTTCCTATCATTGATTTAAATTCCATGTTGTCTATGTATCTTTCTATCCTTCTTGGGTGTCAGGTTCAAAATCAATATTCTTGCTATTTGGAAAGCACCATAATATTTTTAAGGGAGGGAAAAGAGGTTATATTTTTTGCGACTTTAGTAAGGCTGTTACCTCATTCCAGGTTGAAGTTCCTTTTTAAAATTTTTTTATATAAATAGTAAGTGCTGTATTGTTTTCCATATGTTCTGTTTCATTTATTTTTTTTTGGTACTTATTTAGTTTTTCTAGGGTCTGTTTATATGGTTTTTTTTTCTTTTACCGATGTCTCTTTATGTTTATGTTTATCATTGTTAATAAAAACACGATTAAACTAAAAGAGGGAAAGCGTTCTGGAAATTTTGAAGCTTTGTTTTGTTTTTTTGAACTTGAATTTTTTTCCCAAAATTTTTTCTGCCTTGTTTCTAAGCTGTCCTATCTTTGAGGAGCACTTCCATCTTCAGAAGTAACCTCTCTCCCAATGGGCCAACGGAGGCTTTTTCCTGGGGATCAGGGAGAGATTTTTGGGCTTTGTCTTTTTCCAAGGGGGCTTGCTAACTTCCTTGCAGGTTTGAGCTCCTCCTGGTTGGCTTAATGGGTAGTTTTGGAGTGGAGGAGAGTGGCAAGGGCTTTTTGGGTGAGTTCCCGTTCTGACCATTGGACTGTTTATTGTTTCTCCTCTCAGGAGGCAGAAAACACCAGGCCTCATCTCCCCTATGAGCCACTCTTCTCCCAGGTGAGGAAGGGAAGGGGGGCTAGAAAGGGAAAGGCTGGCATTTCCCCTCCCTCCTTCCTTAGGGAAATGCCTTCAGAATAGATCCACCCCACGACCTTTTGCTGCCCGAGCCAAATGGCAAGATGGCGCTCTCTCCTTTTCTTTCCCAGTCAGGAGAAGGGAGGATTCTAGCTGGACCCCCTCCCTCCCCCTTGGCCTTCGAACCCAGTCACTGCTTCCATTTTGCATTGCCTCCCCCTGCTCCCTCTCCCCCTCTTTTCTACAGCCTCTTTTCTTCTCCCTGGGCTTCCTTCTCTCCTCACTTTTTTTTGCGGGTTGCATCTGATGAGCGGAAGGAGGGTCCACCATTTCACTCCTCCCCCACAACTGTCTTTCCCGGGGTCCAGAAGATGCTGCCTTGGATGGCATAGCAGCCTGGAGGATGTGGAGAATGGACTTGTCTAGTTTGTCCAGGTACTTTCTTCTCCACTGGGGGAATAACATTGCTACCCCAAGTGCTTTCCTCTCCCTGCCTTGATCTCGCAGAGCCAGAGACACCTGGAACTGCCCACCCACCCCCAGTCCCTGCCATTCCCTGGCATGGGAAGGCTGCCATTTCCAGTCCTCTCTCAACTGTGTCTCTCTGCCCAGCCCCTGGACTCAAGGAAGAAGGGAGGAGGAAGCTGCCCTCCATCCTTCCCGGTGGCCCTCTTGTGATCCGGAGAAGGTAAGGGACAGATTCCCCTTGGTAAAACCTGGGACCACCACCAGGGAAAGGGATCACCCCAGCCCCACCCCATCGGGGGAGATGAAGGTGCCTCTTTCTGCTGAATGGCAGGCTTGTCTCAGAGAATGGGCCCTCTCTTGACTGGGACCAACTAAATTCAGACAAGGGGCCTGTTTTTCAGTGACATCCCCCCACTCTGCTTCCCACTCCCTCTCAGCCCCAGAAGCCTTTGCAGGGCTCCCTGCAGGTGCCCTGATTTCCTCCTTTTTTTTCCGGCAGTGCGAGGAGCTTCTCCAACCCCTTTTGCCAGCTGTTTTCCCCGGGGCCCCTCCTCCGGAGAGGCCACACGGGCAGTGGACTACGGGGCCCCAGGAACATTTGGGAAATTGGCCCCCAAAACACTTTCTTAGTCCACAGAGAGGTAGGAAGACTGCCTCTTTTTTCTGCCCCAAGGAGTGCCCAAACCCCGGGCCCCCCCCCCCCCCGTTCCTTTCCCCAGGAAATGTCCCAACTGATACAGGGTTTTCCAACCCACCAGAGTGCAGCCCGGGAGGGGGGGCGGGGATGCTCCTGGCCCAGGTGAAGGGAGCCCCTTTGGTCCCCCAAGGAGGGGGGCCCCCATTTCCCGGTTTGGATGCCCAGGAAGGCCCAAAGGCCCGGGGTTTCCAGGGGATGGCCCCCCATTCCCCCTTCCCGGGTTCCGGGGGTCTTCCAGGAGAGTTCTTGGGGATGACCCAGTTTTCCTCGCCTGTCCCTTTGGGTTTTGGGGGACAGGGGAAGGAACAGAAACCCCCCTTTCCCCTCCTGAGCATCCACACTTGTTGGGGCCCAAAAAACCTCCCTCCCACAGGGAAGGCACCCAAGCCATCCATTTTTCCCCCCCTACATCTGTGACATCCAGACCCCTGGAAAGCAGCTGTGGCCCCCAAAGAGCCCTTCCCCCCCCTGGTGAAGCTGTTTTTTGAGGCCCCCGGGGATAGAAGGAAGAAGGGACCAGGGGGGAACCCCAGAACAACCCTTGCCCCCCAAAGGAAGGGGTATTAGGAAAAGGGGGGATTGGAGAAATGGTCAGGGGAGTTTCTGGCCCTCTTGAGGGGCTGGATGTGAGAGTCCATGCCCCTCCCCAGCAAGAAAAAAAGCACTCTATCGCGTCAGCTCAGGCTTTGAATGCCCCTCCTTGTTTGTTAACCCCCCCCCTGCAGTAAATTTTTGGGAATTTCCCCTGGGAGACCTCCTGGAGAGGATGGCTCGGGGATCCCAGAATGATACCCGCTCAACGTACTGGGGCCTCTTGCTTCACGTGAACTTGGTTTTTGCCATTCTCTGGTTTGTGGTAGTGGGGGAGTGTTTTCCGTTTCCCCCTCTCCCCAACCCGTAAAAGGGGAAATTCAAAAAAAGGGGCCAAAGTGGCCAGTTGCCTGCCTACAAAAAGTTTGGGTCCTCTCCCTCTCCCTTTCTAGGAGGCAGCCACGGTCCGGAGGTCAGCCCTCCCCTTTTTAGGGGATTTTTATCCAGCACCGGGAAACATCCCCAGAGGGAAAGTTCCCATACCCGTCTACAACCTTTTATCAATATTTGGCTGGTGGAAAAATAAGGATGTGGGGGTGGCTCAGGTGAGGAGACCAAAGTGCTGGCCCCACAAGGCTTTGGGGGTTTTGGGGGGGGGCTGGGGGGTTGGGGGGAAAGGACAGGGGGAAAGGGTGCCCTTTTTGTGCTCAAAAAGCAGGCCCGCCCCTCGTTTCCCTCTGTGTCTTCCTCTTCTTTGATGGCAGTAAAAGGCCACCCCTGGGAGCTGTCCAAGTCCCTGGGGGGCGCCTTGAGAGAAGCCTTCTGGCAGAGGGTTTTTTTCCGGGCAGGAGGTGCTTCACAAGGTTGCCAAGCGCCTGGTAAGTGCCCGCGGGGGCAGTCGGGGGGGGGCCCCAACCCAAAGAGGGCATGGGCTTTAGGCCAGGCTGAGAAACTCGGTTTTTGATTTTGGGTCTTTCCCCCCAGATCCGGAACTAAAAACTCAAGGGAGGTAGTGGCTGGCATAGCACAGGGCCTGCCAGTACTATTTCAAGAGCTCTCACCCTTTGGGGCAAAGGAAAAGACGGCAGCCAGTTGTTTGGAAAGGGGAGCGGGGAGGTTTTGGCCCCCTTTCGGGCCCTCATTTGGGAGGAGAAATTTCTCAGAGGGCGTTGTGCAGGAAAGGACGAGGCCTTCCCCAGAGGACGTGGCCCTTGTGGCACCTGCCACTAACCATGAGCCTCCTTTTCCCGGGAAGCCATGCTCTTTGGCCCCCCCACCACAGAAAAGCACCATCTGGAGTCCTCGGGGTGCCCTTTTCCTTCCTGGGGCACGGGAGGGCCAGGGACCCTCCCCCACTTCTCTGCTGCACCCCAGAGGCAGAGGGTGGAAGGGGAGCATCATGCTATTCCCGTACATACGAATGTAGGTTGCTTTAAAGCCACATCCGGGGCCAACATTCAGATGGCATTTCCTTTTTTTTAATTTTAAGACAGTTGGTCTGGTGTTCTGGACCCCCCTTCCAAAAACTTTATCTGTTTTTCCTCTTACTTTATTATTTTTAAATATTTTTCTGGAGCCATTGTTGCCTTTTTCCCCTTTTCATCCTGGATCCCGCTTCCCATATTCCTAATAAGCTCTTTTACCAAATAAAACTGATTATCTGAAAACGTTCTGTAGATTGTGCCACCAATCCCTTTGCTTCCTTCCTATCTCATCTTATAATCCTTCAAATAATATTTTGCATTTTTTTATCATTTCCTGTAATATTTTTTCCCCATTCCACTCAATTGTAGCCAATATTTTTTTAAGACTCCATAATTTTCCCATTCTGTATATATTTTCCCCAAAGGTCGGGTACTTCACTGACTGTGCAAAGGGTTTTTTTCCACGTTTCCTTAATATTATCCCTTTATTAGATTCACTTTCTTTTTTAACATTCTGCTTTTATGCCAAAGTAATTACCTATCTTCAAATTCTTTTCCCATTTTCCCCATACCTGCCACATTGTCCCAAAAGGTCCTTAATTTTATTTAATTTTCTTTTCCCCCCATCTTACTTCCCATCATTTATTTAAATTCCATGTTTTTTTATGTATCTTTGATCCCTTTTTGGGTGTCAGGTTTTAAAAAAAATTTTTGCTATTTGGAAAACATCAATTATTTTTCAAGGGGGGGGAAGAAAGGGAATTTTTTCGACTTTAAATAAGGCTGTTACCTCATTCCAGGTTGAAGTTCCTTTTTAAATTTTTTTTTTATAAATAGTAAGTGCTGTATTGTTTTCCATATGTTCTGTTCCATTTTTTTTTTTTTTTGGATTTTTTTTTTTTTTAGGGTCTGTTTAAAATGGTTTTTTTTTTTACCGTTGTCTTTTTATGTTTACGTTTATCATTGTTTAAAAACACGATTAAACTAAAAAAGGGAAAGGTTTTCTGGGGGCCCCGCCTCAGCCCCCTCTGCCTCCTCCCCCCCCTGGCTTGGTTTTCCCCTCACCCCTTTTCCTGCGTTGTTGTTTTTTGCGGAGCAAACCCAGCCTTCCTTTTCCCCCCCAGGCGGGAGGGGGCGGTAGGGGGGTGGGGGGTAGCGGTGGTGGGGCAGAGACCCTGGGGCCTCCCGGGAGGAGGTTTGCCCTTTTCCCGGGTCCCCGGGGCCCGGAAAGGGGGGGAAGGGAAGGGGGGGGAGGGGGGGAGGGGGAAATCCTTTGGCTGCATCTGGAGGGGGGAAAGGGGGGAGGAGGAGGAAAAAGCAGACCTCCCTGGCCGGGCGGGGAAGCGGTGGGCGCCTTTGGGGTGGGGGCGTCAAATTTCCAGCCACTTGCCCTTTTATGTTAAGTTGTTCTGCTACTTCGTTTTTTGACTTCCATTTTCTGTTACTTTCTTTTTACTTTGCTGTATTTCCCATAATTTTTTTTGGTATTATTTGGTTTTTTTACGCAAAATTCCTCCCATAGAGGCTTTCCTTGCATGCCAAACCTTTCTGAAGTTAGTTCCTTTCTTTTAAAACTCTTTCAAAGAATTCTTTTATGTCGTCTTTTGTTTTTAAGTTACTTCTTTTCCCCCAAGATTTTTAAACTTCCTCTAATTTTTTCCTTGTCCTTTTTCATCAGCATCCTGGCTCCTTACTCCTTCTGCACATAAGTGTCTGTGTCGTCCCCATCCTCTGACCTTTGTCCCCCTTGCCCAGGCCTCTGCTGTTGTTTGTTGTCTTCTCCTCTGGGGAAACCTTTTGCCTCGGACGACTCCCCCTCCTCACTGCCAGGGTCTCCAAGGGGAGGGCAGGACGCCTCATGATGTCAATCTGAAAGGATGGAGACCTCTTCAGTTGAATTCAGGGGGCAATTAAGCCTTTTCCAAGCCCCGGGTTTTTCCACGGGCTTATGAGTGCCTTCAGCTAGCAAATGTGAAGGTGGAGATCTCATCGATCAGCCAGCCAGCCACACACATACCACTTTCATGGCGTCGCTATACTATTGCTAGGTGGTGAATTTGTGGCTTGGGGTGTCTTGCTTCACCCATTCTGCCACGGCGAGGCCTTCTGAGTTTTTCTTCCCAGCTATTTTCCAGGAATTTATTGAAAGATGTTCTCATTCCACAATACATTTTTTTAAAAAATAATAACCAGGCACTTTGCCTTTTTCCATTGAGGCTTTCTTAGTCAATGTCCTTTTCAAACTTGTGGCCATACTCCGGCCCCATTCTTCAGCCTCGCCTGATTTTCCCTTTGGGGCTGCAGCACAGCTGTAGCAGATGGTCTTTCCGCCATGCGGAGGGAGGGCTGTAACGTCCCTGAAGTTTGCAGAGAAAGCACAGGTTTAGTTCCCTCCCAGCATTATTATCCTTGTTGACTTCAGCCGGAAGGAAACCCCCCTGCCCCCCCCCCCGGACCTTCCTTGACCCCTATTTTCTCTTCTCTTCTTGCCACCCTGCAGCTATCTGTGCAAACTGGGGAATCTCCCGGGCATATCAGACCAAGGGCCTGGAATCCTGAAGATCTCTGTTCCTCCCACACCTGAATTCTCTGGGTAGCCCAAAGTAGGGGAGACCTGCTGAATCTGGAAGATGAGGCAAGTATTCAGTCACCGCTGGACAACTAGTCCCACAGGTTTTCTCCCAACAGAATGACTAAGGGGATTCAAGCACCAGCCCTTGTGTATTCCCTGAATGGGGAACTGGGAGAAGAAAGTGATGGGCAGCCGTGTGCCCTCCTCCCCCTCCGCAGCAGGAACTTCCTTTCTGAGACCATCAGCTTGGGGGGTCTGAAAGGAGACCCCCTGATTCAGCTTCACACAGGGCAAGGTCTTCCTCTGAGGGAAAATCAATCCATGGGACACAGCTACTGGGGTCTGAACAGTGCTCAGCCATGATCGGAAACTCAGTCCTCTCAGTTTGGAGTCAAGAATGAATTGCTATCTAAGGTTGCTACTGCTACTGCTAATCCTAGGAGATTACTGTTGCAAAACAGGAGTCGAGAAACTCCTGTTGATAAAAAATTAATAAAAACTCCTGCTTGCTTTAGGCTTCATGCCTGCTCTATGGAGCTAGTAAAACAAAACACTGCTGAAGTCAAACTGGCAAATTAACTATGTTTATTGGTAAGAGAATTTCAAACTACCTAAGTTACAGAAGAAAAATTCAAACTGCCCAACATCATGGCAGGTTCAGCAACAGAGTGCAAAGAGAAAAAAACAGAGAGACTTTTACACAAGGCATGGGGTTTATATGATATGCAGTAAACATGCTTTAGGCACCTTCACCTCACGACAACAAGCGTGAATAACAAGTTCATAGCCATAACATGTCATGTAGCAAAAACACATATGATGGCGCAGCTGTGTGCCAGTTCCGGACAAGCTGATAACGCTGAGGAAAAGTTTCCCATGGAACTGGCTAGCCATAACAACAAGTTTGTAACAGTTTGCATTCTCACACACACACACACAAGAGCTGTGAGAAATTTGTGGAGCAAGGGGTCCATTATGCATCCACATAATGCAACACTCCCCTACTCCTTGTGGAACAAATTTTAGTCACACATTTAGCCACTTTGGACTGGAAGCTTTGTCAACCCCAGCTTGCTTACCAGCTGACCAAATGTTTCAGCAGATAGTGGTTTAGTGAACACATCAGCTAAGTTACATTCTGAAGGCACATAAGTGAGAGATCCTTTCCCATCTCGCAAAAACAACTTTACATTGTGAAACTTGATGTCAATGTGCTTTGAGCGAGGGAAATTTTGTCAGAACTTGCCATGTGAATACAGGCTTGTGAGTCACAATATATTTGTACTGATTGTGGAATATGGATTTCCAGATCTTTTAACAACTGTATGAACCACTCTAGTTCAGTACAGAGTGTAGACAAACTCACGTACTCAGCCTCCATTGTTGACAAAGATAAACACGTCTGTTTCTTAGCTTTCCAATCAATAACCACTCCACTGTATATGATAACATAACCAGATGTGCTCTAGCGATCTGACACATCTTCTGCAAAATCACTATCAGAGTAACACACCAATGTAGGCTGTTCTTTGGGACAAATACACAAACAGTACTCCAAAGAACCTTTCAGGTACCTAAGCACTCTTTTCACACCCTGCCAATGATACTGGGTGGGCCCTTAGAACACGCTCTGCCCAAAATGTTTACGCTCAGAGCAATATCAGGGCGGCTGGTACTTGCTAAGTACAGGAGGCTCCAATGACAGATTGATACAGATGTATGTCAGGAAACATTTCATCACCAATGTTTTTCATAAACCCAGGTACCATAGGTGTTTTTACAGCCTTGCAATCAGACATGTTGCATTTTTCTAACAACTTCACAATCTTTTGTTTCTGACACAGCAGAAAACCATTTTTGACTTGTTGTACTTCAATTCCCAGAAAGTTTTGAACTGGACCCAGATTTTTGACTTGGAACTTTTTTCCCAGTTCATTCTCAAACACTTGTGCTTGATTTTGTGTAGCAGAAACTAAACACAAATCATCCACATAGGCAAGGAGAATTTCTAAATTTTCCCCCTTTTTCCTCGGACATATACACAGGGATCAGCAACACTTTGTTTGAAACCACACGCCTGCAGAGCATTGTGTAAACAAACATTCCAACATCTGGCTGATTGTTTTAGACCATAAAGAGCACGTTTCAGTTTCCAAACGTGAGACTCTTTTCCTTCAACTTCAAACCCATCAGGTTGAAGCATATAAACCTCTTCTTCCAAATCAGCATTGAGATAGGCAGTAGTGATATCAAAATGTGTCAGCACAGCATTCATTTGACTGCTAAGGAAAACACCAATCTAATAGACTGTGTTTTTACTGTGGGACTGTAGATTTCATCTACATCATCACCTTGAAAACACCCCCTTGCTACTAAACGCGCTTTATGTTTCACTTGCCCATCAGCAGAGGTCTTTAGCTTGTAAACCCATTTACTGTCAATTGGTTTCACACCTTTGGGCAATTTACACAGAGAATACACATTGTGCTGAGCAATTGAATCCATCTCACTTTGCATGGCATCCCACCAGGGCTGAGCTTGTTGCTCAGACAATCTCTCAAGAGCAGCAAAACTTTCTGGTTCAGTAGCTACAGCTGCACACACACGGACTGCCTGGGCGTCAGGGAAACGACGTGGGGGGATGCCTTTTGTTTTTCTTTTTGATCTTCTGAGAACGGGTTGACTCTGTGAGGAGTCTTCCCCCTCCTCAGCACTTCGTGACCTTTTAACTGAATACTTTCGTTCTTCCTCCCCTGTGCTGACTCAGCTACATCGCTTACAGCTCTCCTCCTTCGCAAGTCTCTCTCCTCTGTTTTAACCCCTGAGGGACTGGGAGCAGAGACTGAGGGTTGAGCTGGCTGCACTGCAGGCTGTCTGGATACAGGAAGAAGAATTTCAGACGCTGATTGAACACGTGCCCAGTTTGCGTGTTCCTCGAAGGAGGCATTTCTTGACACAACACAGGAATTACCACCAGCATGAAAGCGATACCCTTTACAAAAATTCTCATAACCAACAAAACGCAAACGCTGGGCTTTTGCCCCTCCTTTTTTCCCTTTTACTTTTGGGAATGTGCACCCAGGCAAAACTCCCAAACACCTTCATGTGAGCAATGGAAGGCTGTTTATTATACAGATACTCATAGGGGGTTGCATTGATTACACTACTCCAGAGCCTATTGTGTATGTAACAGGCAGTCAGAACTGCTTCACCCCAAAAACTCAGAGGCAGATCTGCATCAGTTAGCAGACTGTGCATCAGAGTTTGTAAAACTCCTGCATTGCGCTCAGCCACTCCATTTTGGTGAGGAGAATAGCTGGCAGTTGTCCTGTGAATGATCCCTTTCTTTTTGAACCATTGTTGCATGTTATTTGACAAGAATTCAGCTCCCCTATCAGTTTGCAACTTTTGAAGAGAACAACCAAACTGCCTCTCAATCAGGGAACACCAATTCTTGAGGACTTGACACACATCAGACTTTTGCTTCAACACATAGCAGAAAATGTACCTGCTAAAATCATCTACGAAGAGACAGAAATATCTACCCTCTCCGAGTGATTGTTTACTGAGGGGCCCCACAATGTCACAATGAACCAACTGGAATGGAGCAGTTGGCACACGGGAACTAACCCGTGGTGCTGGCAGCTGCTTGGACTTGGTTTGCTTGCAAATTGCACAGTCAAGGAACACACCACAAGACTTCAATGAACACCCTCTACAGCAACCTGCCAACTTTTTTAACACTGGAAAACTAGCATGTCCCATGCGCCGATGTAAGAGATGAATGCATTCATTGTGTGGTGCAGTATTAGCATACACATTACACACAGTTTGATTTGGCTCAAGGAAGAACAGCCTTTCTTCCCGTGTAGCCACAGCACACACCTCCCCATTTTTGAGCACTTTGCCCTGTTTTCCACAGAACTCTACCTTAAACCCAGATTCTGTCAGTTGCCCCACTGATAACAGGCAGAAATCAAGAGAGGGCACATACAAAACATTTTTCAAACACATATCAAGTGCTGGGACATAGGCAATCCCTTCACCACAAACCTCAGCATTTGTCCCATCTGCCAAAATTACCTTTGAAACACTGGCAGAATTTAAGTCACTGAACAAGTCTTTTGAATTGACGAGATGCTGGGAACACCCACTGTCTAGAAGCCAGGCTGGGTCTGGGTCTTCTGCATCTTGGGGACCTTCAGGAACAGCTACAGCAACACGTAGACGTCCCCTGGCACGACCTCTGTTCCCTCTGCCTCTGCTGGCCCTGAAACCTCTGCTGGCATTTTGCTCCCCTTGCTTCAGAAGTGGGCATTCACGCCTGAGGTGTGAAGCAGATCCACCCGCGAAAACATTCCGGACAGCATGGGCATGCACCAGCCCCTCCTCACTGCGATCAGCAGCTGAAGATTTTTTCTTACCAGAGCAGACTTCTGCCGCTGAAGCCTGTGTGGGAGGTGCCGCATTCCTGGCTCGCTGTCTTTTTTCCTCCATGGGCCGGGGGAGAAACCATGGAGACGGTCAAATCCCTTTCTGGCACGGACTGGAGTGAAGAAACGACTAGTTCCCAGGAAGCATCAAGGGAATTCAAAATACAGAATACCCTGTCACTCTCAGGCAAAACCTTGCCTCTCTCTCGGAGTGATGAAAACAGCTCTGAAAAAACTGTCAAATGCTCCCTTTGAAGTTTCTGGGGTCCATTTGGTATTGTAAAGTCTATGAGACAAAGCATACTTTGCTGCTCCAGATTCACTGAGATGTATATCTCGTAGTTTGACCCATCCTTCACGTGGAGTATTAGGTCCCTGATGTGCGAGAGCTGGTCATCTTCCACAGCCAGAAAGAGCATAGACATGGCTCGTCTAGTTGCAGCCTGAATCTGAGCTGCTGTACCTTGCAATGAAACAGGATCAGTAAACGCTCCCACAGACCCTCGGCCTACAGATATTTTTGCATTCTCGCTGACCATGCAAGGTAGTTTGACCCGTTGAGCTTCACAAGGGGCAAACCCCCAGGCACTGGTTGAGCCATGGTAGAACCAGCTAAAAACTTATTCAAAAACACTCCTCAGCAGGCATAACTTAAAGCAGGACTCAAAACAAGGTCATGGCTCGCAACCATCCTCTGCTACCATGTTGCAAAACAGGAGTCGAGAAACTCCTGTTGATAAAAATAATAAAAACTCCTGCTTGCTTTAGGCTTCATGCCTGCTCTATGGAGCTAGTAAAACAAAACACTGCTGAAGTCAAACTGGCAAATTAACTATGTTTATTGGTAAGAGAATTTCAAACTACCTAAGTTACAGAAGAAAAATTCAAACTGCCCAACATCATGGCAGGTTCAGCAACAGAGTGCAAAGAGAAAAAAACAGAGAGACTTTTACACAAGGCATGGGGTTTATATGATATGCAGTAAACATGCTTTAGGCACCTTCACCTCACGACAACAAGCGTGAATAACAAGTTCATAGCCATAACATGTCATGTAGCAAAAACACATATGATGGCGCAGCTGTGTGCCAGTTCCGGACAAGCTGATAACGCTGAGGAAAAGTTTCCCATGGAACTGGCTAGCCATAACAACAAGTTTGTAACAGTTTGCGTTCTCACACACACACACACAAGAGCTGTGAGAAATTTGTGGAGCAAGGAGTCCATTATGCATCCACATAATGCAACAATTACTATCTCTGTAAACAGTTAAAGCGACCCAAACTTCAAGTACTTTACTTGCAAAATACGAAGGATTTTGTGAATGTTGGTAAGAACCCCGATGAAATGAAAGTCTCCCTCTCCTCTGGTCAAAATCAGAGGAGCAATTCCCACCATGAAAAGGACCACCTGACACCAACAGCCTTCCTTTTCCACCCAAGGCACGAAGATTTTTCTAAATGATACTGAAATCTTTAAAAAGCGGACGGAAAGAACAGTTCACCCTCATTTGCCACATTCAATGGCTACGGTTCTTCTCAGCCCCTGCTTTATAGGGCTTGATACGAAGGTCCTCTCCGAAGGAAAGAGGTGGCAGCCCCAACGTAGATTGGCAAACACAGCGGAGGGCAAGGAGATTCTAAGCCACACTTCTAAAAAAAGGGCAAAGCGCTCAAAGCCCTGGATTTGGACAGAGAGAGAGCACTGTCCTTTTCTGTGGATCCCCCAGTCCATTTCTTCATCATCTCCTATCTTTTCTATCCCAGGTGTAAAGGAATTTGGAAAGCCTGCTTCGTTCTTTCATCCCAATCCCTTCCCAGCCCTCCTTCCTCACCGCTTGGTCTTAGACATACTCCGATGGATATCTCTTCTTCCTCCACAACATCAACTTGCGCTGAAGCGCAGCCCTCAGGCCGGGTTGGTGGTGGAGGTGAAAGGCCTTCACAAGGATGGCTTTTGTCTGTTTGGCAACTTGCCTGACATCAGGGTCTCCGTCCACGATAAGGCGACTTACCTCTGGAAGGGAGGGAGGGAGGAAGGGAAGTAGGTGGTGGATTGGCACACAGAACCCAATGGGAATCTTTTCCCAAACTCCAACCTCTACCCCCATGGACCTTTCCCCCCTGCTTTCTTGAACTCAAAAATCCAGCCTTACCAGTCCCACAGATCAGCAAGCAGCTTTTAGAGAAGGGACCGCTGGCCTTGTGCACCAGATGACCTGGAGAGAGGATGCCAAAGAGAAACGGGAATACCGCGATGCAGAGAGTGGTGGTGCTCCCTGGCCCTCCCGTGCCCCAGGAAGGAAAAGGGCCGGGCAGCTCCCCCACCCAGAGGACTCCAGATGGTGCTTTTCTGTGGTGGGGGGAACAAAGAACATGGCTTCCCCAAAGAGGAGGCTCATGGTTCAGTGGCAGGTGCCACAAGGGCCCAGAGAGACCGTCCTCTGGGGAAGAGCCTCTCCTCCCTCCCGAATGAGCCTGAAAGGGGCCAAGACACCTCCCAGCTCCCTTACCGAACAACATGGTTTCCATCTTCTTCACCCAAGGATGCGAGCTGACGAAAAATAAACAGCATCTACCCACTACGCGATCGAGTTCCTCCGAGTCGCAGTGCTGGATCTGGGGTGAAAGACCAAAGTCAAAACCGAGGTTTCCTAGCATGGCCTGATGCCCCACGCCCTCTTTTTGGGCCCTTGGGCATTTTCCAGGCCTTGGCAACCCTGTGAAGCCCTCCTCAGGGAAAAATTTCCTTGCCAGAAGGCTTCTCTTAAGTCGCCACTGCAGGGACTCAGCCAGCTCCCAAGCTTCACCTTCGCTGCCTTCAAAGTAAAGGAGGAAGACACAGAGGGAAACTGAGTCAGACCTGCTTTCCGCTGTCCTTCCTCCAGACCCCCACAGCAGCCCAAACCTCCAAAGCCTTGGGGGGCCAGCCTTGGCCTCCTCACCTCAGCCACCTCCACATCCTGATCCTGCACCAGCATCAGCACTGCAAAGAGGTCCTGGATGGTATCGTGCTCTGTCCAGGGATGGTCCTGGTTCTGGATAAAGTGGCCATAACAGGCGAGGGCTGACCTCCAACCTTGGGCACCTCCTAGAAAAAAAGGGGGGAAAAGGGGGGCCCATTTTTCGTAGGCAGGAACAACTGGCCACCCAGCACCTTGTATGAACCTTCCTTTCACAGGTTGGGGAGAGGGGAAGTGAAGCACTCCCCACCACCGCTACCAGAGAATGGCAGAGAGGACCAAGACTCACATGAAGCAAGAGGTGCCGGTACACTGTGGAGATCTCCTCCTGGTATCCCTTTAGCCACCCTTTCCCCAGGAGGGTTTCCAGGGTCCGAAAGATTGCACTCAGGGGGGGACTTCAACAAACAAGGAGGGAAATTCAAAGCCTGAGCTGACAGAATAGAGATGCTTGCTTGCTGGGGGTGGGGGGCATGGACTCTCACATCCAGCCCCTCAAGAGGGCCAGAAACTCCCCTGACCATCCATCCACCCCTCTCCTAATCCCCCGGCTTACTGGGAAGACACAAATGTTTTTCGGTTTCCCCCCGGGCCCATTCCTCCTCCTCCAGCCTGGTGACCTCAATGAAGAGGTTCACCAAGAGGGGAAAAGGGTTGGGACCACACCTCCTCCAGTCTCTGGATGTCATCAAAGCAGGCAACCATCCAACTGATGGCTCGGGTCCCTTCTCCTGTGGAGAGAAGGGGGTTTTGGCCTCAACAAGAGGACACTCTTGTGGATGCTCAGGAGGGAAGGAGGGGTTTCCCCTTTCCCCTGCCCCCCAAAACAAGATGCAGGCGAGTAAAACTGGGTTGTCCTCAGAACTCTCTGGAGACCTTCTTCTCCCTCCCTCACGGGTCTTTCCTCCTCTCCATCTGATGGGACTTCCTTCTACCTGGAAGCCCCCAGAGAACCAGGCGAGGGGAATGGGTGGACCAGTGCAGCTGAGACTTCTTCTGGGCAATGAGGTCCTTACCATGGCTTCATCCCCATGGAAACTGGGCTGCAATGCCTCCCTTCACCTGTGCCAGGAGCAGGTCCAGCGCCTCCCCCGGGACTGCGCATGGCGAGGTGAAGACTGCACCATCAATGCATCGCATTCCCGGGGAAGCAAACAGGGAGGAGGGGAGGCACAGGACTGGACACCCCTTTGGGGCAGAACAAGAGGCAGTCTTCCTACCTCTCTGTGGACTCAAGAAGGTGCTCGATGGCCAATCCCAAGTGTTTCTGGGCCACGTATCCACTGCCTGTGTGGCCTCTCTGGAGGGGGGACCGCAGAGCAGCTGGCAGAGGCGATGGAGAAGGTCCTTGCACTGCCGGAAAAGAAAGAGAGGAGATCAGGGCACCTGCAGGGAGCCCTGCAAAAGTTTCTGGGGCTGAGGGGAGTGGGAAGCAGAGTGGAGGGGACGGTGCACGCAGAGATGATCACTGGAAAACGGCCCCCTTGTCTGAATTAAGCTGGTCCCAGTCAAGAGGGGGGCCCTTTTTTTCGGAGACAAGCCTGCCATTCAGCAGAAAGAGGCACCTTCCATCCACCCCTTCTTGGTGGTGGTAGGTTTTACCAAGGGGAACTCTGTCCCTTACCTTCTGCGGATCACAGGAGGGCCACTCAGAAGGATGGAGGGCAGCTTTCTCCTCCTCTTCCTCCAAGTCCAGGGGGCTGGGCAGAGAGACACGGGGAGTTGAGAGAGGATTGGGAATGGCAGCCTCCCCATCCCAGGAAATGGCAGGGACTGGGGGCAGCTGGGGGGGGGGGAAGGCCTGCTGGGTGGGCAGTTCCAGGTGTCTCTGTGAGATCAAGGCAGGGAGGGGAAAGCATTTGGGGGTAGCAATGTTTTCCCCCAGTGGAGAAGAAAGACCTGGACAAGCTAGACAAGGCATCCCACTCCTCATCCTCCAGGCAGCTAATGCCACCCAAAGGTATCATCTTCTGGATCCTGGGAAAGACAGTTGTGGAGGGGGGTAAAATGGTGGAACCCCCCTTCCTCATGGGACACGGGGGGGGGCTGGAAAGCTCATCAGATGCAACTCGCAAAAAAGAGTGAGAGAGAAAGGAAGCCCAGGGAGGAAGAAAAGACGGCTGTAGAAAAGAGGGGGAGAGGTACGGCAGGGAGAGGCAATGCAAAAGGGAAGCAGTGACTGGCTTCAAAGGCCAGGGAGAGGGGAGTGGTCCAGCTAGAATCCTCCTCTTCTCCTGACTGGGGAAAGAAAAGGAGAGAGCGCCATCTTGCCATTTGGCTCGGCAGCAAAAGGTCTTCGGGTGGATCTATTCTGAAGACGTTTCCCAAAGGGAAAGGGGGGGGGGGAAATGCCAGCCTTCCCGTTTCTAGCCCCCTTCCCTTCCTCACCTGGGAGAAGAGTGTGTCCTCATCAGGGGAGATGAGGCCTGGTGTTCTCTGCCTCCTGAGAGCAGAAACAATAAACAGTCCAATGGTCAGAACGGGAACTCCCCCAAAAAGCCCTCGCCACTCTCCTCCACTCCAAATCTCCCCATTAAGCCAACCAGGAGGAGCTCGATCCTGCAAGTAAGTTAGCAAGCCCCCTTTGGGAAAAAAACAAACCCCCCAAAAATCTCTCCCTGATCCCCCGGAAAAAGCCTCTCTTGGCCCATTGGGAGAGAGGTTCTTCTGAAGATGGAAGTGCTCCTCAAAATAGGACAGCTTAGAAACAAGGCAGAAAAATTTAGGGAAAAAACTTCAAGCTTCAAAAAAACAAAACAAAGCTTCAAAATTTCCAGAAGTTTGACATCCTCAGTTGGCTTGGTGTCCTTACTTGCTACCAACTTTTCCCCTTCCCGCAGTGGTCAGGGCGGATGAGGCGTTGCTCTCTGGAAAGCAGGAGGATGGGCCTGCCCTCTTTGGGGCTGGAAGGGAGCCAAACTCGTTTGGACAGCTGCCCTGAAAGCTCCCTGCCTAAGAGTACAATTAGGGGGATGGGTCTCTCTGCTGTCATAGCTTGTTCTTCTATGCCCTAAACTGCCAGGATCGCATGCCTCCCCCCGCACTCTTACACCTGGGAAAAAAGTACCTCTCCCAGTCACTGGTCTGGGTCCCCCCTTTCCCATGGGGGTCTGATGCATCCTCCCCACTCAGCTTGGGACCTGAGGAGATGCCTTCCGCTCCCACGGAGCCCTGGCAAGAGAAAAAAAGAATGAACGGAACACTTGGACACTCTTCCACTAAAGGGCCTCATCTTCGCCTGCCATCCCTTCTCCGGAGCAGCTCCATTGGCCTTTGAACACAGGTTTGGGAATCCTGAGGGCCACCCATATCATGATGTGATTTCCCGCATTCCTGACCACTGGCTAGCCTGCCAGGGGCTGCTGGAAGTGACAGTCCAACAGAACCCAGTGGCTGGAGGGCCCCCGCCCTCCTGAAAGCAGTGGAAAGCAATGGGAAAAAGGCCCTGTGCTAGATGCCTGCCCTGGGTTGACTCAGCTTCTACTGGGGAGCAGGGAGTGGAAAAAGGATGGAGGAGTGGGAAAGAAGCTTCCATCTTTCTTCCATGGGTGACCAGAACTCCCATAGGAAATTCTAACCACCATCCAGCTCCTGTCCCTGCAGACTTTGACGGGTATGTTTTCTACAAGCTTCTGGCATCTGTGAGGGTTGGAAGAAAGAGGCAGCTGGAGAGGAGTGCAGTGAAGGGTCGGGGGCTGGAGGTCCAGGGGTCTGTCTCATTTGGGATCTCTTTTTTCCCGTCTCTTTCCTCCCCAAAGCTGCTTTGCAAAGGAGGAGGGGGGATTCTTTTCCCCCTGGCCACAGAATGTCTCAAAGAATCCACCTCCCGGATGAGACTGCAGGGCTGAAAACTCTAGGGATGACTTGGAGGCCAAAGTCAAAGGCAGAGCCTCCCTTTCATTCCTGCAAGCCCCCCCATCTCTCTCTTGGCTGGCTGTCTTCCCTGGGTCGGGACATGAAGGTGCCCTGTGGGGAGGGAGGGGGGGGGAGGCCCTGCCCTGGAAGGGAATGGGGGCTGGAGGGGGTTACGTTGGAGGCGCCTCAGAAGCCTCCTCTTGGTCGCGGTTCGTGCCACAGAAGTGGGGGCGCCTCTTCCGGAGCTTCTGCAAAGGAGATAAAAAGGGGAAACCTCTCAGAGGAAGAGGAGGGGTGACCGGCCTCCTATCCCAAAGGGGCCTGAAAGGAGGAAGGGGGCCCAAACCAGTAAGAAGATGGACCCCCCCCCCCCACACAGTGGCCATCTCGTCCTCCCGCCAACTCTCTCTGTGGCCCCTTACCCTGAACCGTTCGGGGGCCCCCATCACTGTAAAAACACAACAACCCAGTCACAGGCAGGCGAAAGTGGGACACCCTATGAAGAGCAACCCACAAAAGGCATCCACCCACAGCGAGAGCCAGAAAGGCAATGGCTAGTTTCAGTTGGGCTCACAACCTTTTCATTCCAGGGCAACCATGGAAGCAAACAATGGCCTGGAATTATTGAGAAAAAACCTTTCTGACAATAAAAAAAAAGCATGGGGGCTACATCTGTTTTATATATATGTAGAGGCTAAATGGGGGAGTTTGCTCAAAGGGGATAAATGATGAAACCTGGGGATGGGCCAACCGAGTCTGCAGATCCTCGAATCCTTGGCAAGGATTCCAGATTCGCAAATCCAAACCCCTGTGCAAAAATAGGTGAACCAATCTTTTAAACCCACCAACCAAAAATAGGGTTCTGTTAAAGTTCTGTTTTAAAAAGGTTTTTAAAGGTTTTTTTAACAATTGCTTTTTAAACCCTTTTTTAAAAAACAATTTGAAAGGTTTGAGATTCAGATATGGATTTGGATTTGGATAATTCTGGATTTGTCCCATCCCTAATTAAAACCCTTTGCTAAGAAATGAAGAAAAATACTAGTTAATAGATTTGAAAGTCCAGGGCTATGGATATAGGTCAAAATACAGCTTTAATTTATCTGTTCTATCTGAGCATTCTATATGAATGATTAAGGACATAGTGCAATGGAATATTAAAATATTGTAACAGAATATTTAGATCAATTGAGACAAATGTGTAATTAAAGAAAATAAGCCAGGAGCTGAAGCAGAAAAAAAATCCCAGAGATAAAGTTCACAAATATAACAAAAAAAAAAATCAGTAAAAAAAACGGGAAATTTTTAAAGAAAAAATCACCCAAAGAAAGTAAGGGGAAAAATGGCCTTTTTAAAAACCCGAAGAACTAGTCTTTGGAACACTAGCTTTAAGAAAAACAAAGGGAGGGAGCGTTTTATGGGGAGAATTTTCTTAAAATAATTTATTGTTGATAGGTGCTATATTGAAATCACCCACTAAAAGGGAAAGAAAAAAAGGGAAGTCCTTTTTCTTATATTGTATGTGTTTTAATAGGAAAATTTGGACTGTCTTTGGAATTATATAATTTTGTCCTTTATGAGATAATAAAAAGAAATAATTGTATAGTTCATTAAATTGGTATAATTTTGTATATGGTTTTTTTTTGGGAGGATTTTGCTTCTCTTTGTGATGTATGGTTTTCTTTCTCTTTTTTCTGTTTTTTCTTTTTTTATGTCTATTATTATTATGTTGGTCTATTTCCTAATAAAAAGGTTGCAATCTTTTTATTAGGAAATAAAACCCAAAATAATAATATTACATTGTGTGTGTGTGTGTCTATCTCTCTCCCTCCCTCCCTGGTTATTTGTGTATGTATGTGGGTAGAGGAAGCCAATGTGAAAGCGTTCCTCCAAAACAATAAAAAAAAACCCACAATCCTCGCGGGGAGGGGAAATTCCAGTAAAAAATTAATTAGTAATTATGGGCCATTTCCATCCTACACTTTTTGGGGTTTATTCCATTTTCAACCTTCCGTGGAATTCCTCCCTAAACTGCAACCCCGGGATTTCATGGGGGCTGAAAATGGAATAAAACACTATAACAGGCTAGTGCAGACTGGCCTTGGGTTCCCCCTTTGGGGAAAAAGGGAGAGAAAGAGAGGCGGTCTGTGATTCCTGTTTTGGGCCCCCAGCAGAGACAGAGCATGGGATTGGAGGAGGACTGGACTTCCATGCAGGAACACCCTCAAAGCAATCCCAACAGATGGCCATCAAGCCTTTGCTTAAAAACCTCCAAGGAAGGAGACTCCACTCACTCCCAGGCAGCCGATTCCACTGCCGGACAGCCCTGACTGTCAGGAAGTTCTTCCTGAGGTTCAGGTGGAATCTTCTTTCCTGCAGCTTGAATCCATTGCTCCTTGTCCTGGTCTCTGGAGCAGCAGAAAAGAAGCCCTCTCCTTCCTCTATGTGGCATCCCTTCAAATATTTAAACATGGCTATCATGTCCCCTCTTAACCTTCTCTTCTGCAGACTAAACATACCCAGCTCTCTAAGTCTATCCTCATAGGGCTTCATGGCTTCCAGGCCCCTCACCATTTTGGTCGCCCTCCTCTGGACTTGCTCCAGCTTGACCATGTCCTTTTGAATTGGGGTGCCCAGAACTGGACACAGTATTCAAGATGGGGTCGAACCAAAGCAGAGTAGAGTGGTACCAGGACCTCCCTCGATCTAGATACCATACTCCTATTGATGCAGCCGAGAACTGCATTGGCTTTCTTGGCTGCTGCATCACACTGCTGACTCATGTTCAGCTTGTGGTCTATGAAGACTCCTAGATCCCTTTCCCATGTACTGCCATCCAGCCACGTGTCCCCCATCCTATATTTCTGTATTCCATTTTTCCTACCTAAGTGTAGAACCTTACATTTCTCTCTGTCGCCACCTTTCTGACCACAAAGGTCCTGGAGTGACCGGGCAGGTGCCCCGTGAAGGTCACAGGGGCCAAGCCCCCTCCTCTCCCCTCCCCTTGGCCAAGTTAACTGACCGGAAACTACTTTTGCCCTTAGAATTCAGTTTGCAGCAACAGAAATCAGCTCAGGACCAAAGGGGGGGGGAAGTTGAAGGAAGAGCAGAAGGAGAGAGAGAGAAACGGGACATTCCAAGAGAAGTTCGGAAAGGGAGCTGGGAGAGAATTATTTGGAGAGGCAGCAGGGTGTAGCAATTTGAACACTGGACCGTGATGACTCTGGAGACCAGAGCTCGGATCCCCACTCGGCCATGACCTTGGTCAAGTCACACACTCTCAGCCTCAGAGAAAGACTGAACAATTTCTGCCAAGAAAATCCCATGATAGGTTGGCCTTAGGGTTGCCATAAGGTGGAAAATGACTTCACGGTACAGAACAACAACACACAACAACAAGAAATAACTGGGAGTGTCCCTGCCAGATCAGGGCAGATGGCGCGTATGGGGTGGGGGTCCGTTCCAAAGAAAGATAGACTGCTGGAGTTTTTTCTTCCTCCCTCCCTCCCTCCCCCAATCTCTCCCTAAATTCAACCTTCAACCTTCCCAGCCTGAGGTTCAACAGGAGGGAGCTATTTTTAGGGGTGTGGTGGGCTTGGTCCTAAGTCTAAGGGGACATTGTAGGTCTTAGACCTCAGTCGGCTTTCCTGGGGGTCTCCTCCTCAGAGGGATGCTGTCTTTCCTTGCTGGGTGAGCACTGAAGGGAAGACGTCCTGGGCCCAACGCAGGGAGCACGCCAGTGCCTCGCATAGCCTCAGAGTCAAGGACTCTGTGCAGCTCCCGCCAGTGAGCCCAGCTGCACGTTGCAAATGAAACTCTGTGGGGGAGGGAGGTCCTCACTGGCTCAGGCCACAGCAATCAGCAAGGCCTTGAGGAGGAAGGAAGGAAGGAAGGAAGGAAGGAAGGAAGGAAGGAAGGAAGGAAGCCCAGCCATGGAACTGCCCTCCTTTTGCTTTTGGGGCCAGGCCCCCATCAATCCCCACAGGAGGTCTGAAGGCTGGGGGCTTACACACTGATGCTCAGCTCTGCTGTCCTTGAGGGCTCTTACAATGCTTGCTGAGTGCAGCTGAGTGCGTGGGGAAGCGAAACCGGAGCCCCTCCACAGCTTCCGCTCTCCTGCCAGCAATGGGAGAACAAGCAAGGTGTGGGTCTGTGCGTGTGGGGGAAGAGGAATGCGTTGGAAGCTGCAGAGGTGAACGGTTTTCCAAACTTTAGTCCTTGGGATGTTTGAGGCTTCATCCCCTACAATTCCCAAGCACCGGCCGTGCTGGCTGGGACATCTGGGAGGTGAGGCCCAAATCATCTGGAGGGCCAAAGGCTGAGGAACGCTGGCCCAGACCCAGTGGAACTGGGGGAGGGACTTGCTTTCCCTTTGCCTGCCCCCCATTTCTTTTTTTGAACCCCCAGGCGTTCTCTTTCCCAGTCTCACACAAGAAGCCCATCGAATCCCAGAATACCCTAAAGGAACCAGACAAGGTCTGATCTTGGAAGCTAAGCACACTCAGCCCTGGTTAGTACTTGAATGGGAGACCACCAACAAATCTCAGAAGCCAGAAATAACATTTCAGAGGAAGGAAATGGCAAAACCAGCTCTGTGTGAGATTCCTTTCCTAAGGAAAACATACAAAATTCATAGGATCGTCGTAAGTGGACAGGCGATTTGGAGGAACACAGAGGCACAAACACACAGAGGGCCCTTGTGGGTTGATTCCACTTATTGAGCTCTGGGCGGCCAGACTATGGCCATTTCCGCACTAGACTGTTATAGCACTATGGTTCCACTTTCAACATTCTCTGGAGTCCTGGGGCCACCCGGCCCCTCCTGAAACTGCAAACTGCAGGATTCCATAGGATGCTGAAAGTGGAACCATAGCACTATAACAGCCTTGTGTGGAAATAGCCTAACTCCTCCCCCACGCCGGTACTGCGCATGCTCCTCCCACCGAGCAACAGTCTCTCCTCAGTTCTTTTTCGTCCGCCATCGCGTACGGAAGGTTCTTTAGCTTGTTCCTCGCTATTCCCTCTGCTTGGCTATTTTCCTCACGGTTTTTCAACTATTTCGGACTGTTTCTTGACCTCTCTCGGACTTCCCTTCGGACTTGGTAAAATTCAACTCCTCCGCGTTTCTTCTAACTTCGTCGGTCGTCTTATGTCCGCGTTGTTTAAAAAGTGCGTCTCGTGTGGGCGTAAGGTCGCTCTTTCCGACGGCCATAAGGAGTGCCTCTTCTGCTTGGGCGAGACCCACAACACCCGGACTTGCCCAAGCTGCCGAGAGTTTACCGCCCAAACTCTCCGTAACAGGTCTTCGAGGCTCAAATCCTTTTGTTGGGAGCAGTCGTTGAAGGCAATTGACCAGACTTCCCAACCCAAGATGGCCGACAAGAAGACAACCGCACAATTGACGGTATCGGCGGCTGCCGTTCCGTCTACTTCGTCGGCATCGGGCTCGGTGCCGGCGTCGAGAACGCCCATCGCAGCGTTACCGAGGATCCCGAAGCTGTCGGTGGCTGCCAAGTCAGCTAAAGGTTCCTCGATGACAAGGAAGGCTGAGGCTCCGGCCAAAGAGACGCCTCAGAAGAAACGCCCTGCTCCGGACGGAGACAAGGGAAAGGAGAGGGAGAAGGACAAGAAGAAGAAGAGGAAGGAGAAGAAACGCTCCACGGCCGGGGACGTTCATCCTCCCACTCCTCCTCCAACTCTTGAGCCTTCAAAAGGGCGAGGTGAGCCCGCCGACCTCTCGGACGATGAGGTCAAGGATGCCCCGCAGGAACGCCTGGACTCGCCGGTGGAGGAACCTCCAACCCTGGTGTAGGAGCAACACCACCGCCCTTCGAGCCGCCGCAGGTCGCTTGACCTGCAGCAGAGACCATCCCGGCAAGTCTCTGCTTCCCCAGAACAGCGCTCGATATCGGCTAGATCTCGGTCACGCTCTTCGGAGCTGCTGCAAAGATCGCCGCCTCCTCGGGGGACACAAGAGGAACAACCTCACTCTTCTGCCTCCAGATACACCTCGGCGTCCTACGTGGCCAGGTACGCCAGGGAATCTGAATGGAGAGAGCGCCCGCATCCTACCGGTCACATTCTCCATCGTACCGGGATCGGTACCACCGTGACCCAAGACGCTGGGAGACCTTCCGTAGATCCCGGTCACCTCAACGCGAACACCGTCGGTCTCGCTCCCGCTCACCAGAGAGAGAGGACCATCGGTATCGTAGGCACCGAAGCCATTCGCCGGCTGACCACCGCAGCTCCAAATGCTCCTTCAGCCGCTCTCCCTCACCTTGATACCAAAGAGCGAGAGATCCTTCGCCTCGGTACCGTGTGGTATCGCCGCCTCCCAGGGTTACTTCTACAGCAACTCGCCCTGTGGAGTCTGTGGTGACTAAACAGGCCACAGCCACAACGGCCTGTCAGACAACACCCCTCACCACCAAGAAGGTGAAGTCGGTGGTAGCTGCACCCAAACGGGACACCTCCTCTGTCTCCGTTTCTGCTGCAGACAAGCCGAAGAAAACGCAGTCGACGACCACTGCGAAGGAGCCAGAGCGGGAGCAGCGTGAGGACTCACCCAGCTCCGAGTCTTACGATTCCAGTGCCGAGTCAGACGTCTCGGAGGCTGCTTCACAGGAGTCCCCCCTTTGGGGTTCGGAGATGCGGTTCCCAACTCAGCTGCGGAGAACATCCAACAGTTCTCCGCGATGCTGCTCCGGATGGCCACGACCCTTGGCCTCAAGATTGCGGACGTAGAACCGGAGGATGACGACCCGGTCTTCTCAATGGTCGAAGGGAGGCAACCTGCCACCGCCCCATTGCCTCTTCTCCCTTGCATCGGGAAGATTGTGAAGTCCGCGTGGGACAGACCGGCATCGGCACAGCCGATACTGCAGAGGCTGGAACATCTATACAGGATGCAGAAGGATAACGCTGGGTATCTCTTCAACCACCCTGCACCAAACTCTGTGGTCATCGAGTCAGCTCAGACTAAGGGAGCCGGCAGACAACACCCCACCCCACCGGACAAGGAGGGTCGTAAGTCTACTCCGCTGCCTCCTTGCATATACGCGTGTCCAACACGCAGGCTTGCCTCACGGCATACCTGCGCAAGGTCCTCGATCGCCTCTCCCCGGCCATAGAATCGGTGCCGGAGGACATCCGCCAGGCCACTGCCATGATCTTCAACGAGGCGGTGGCGATCTCCTGCCAGCAGATCGTCTCCTCTCGACACGCCGTGGAGATTGCGTCGAGGGTCATGGCGGGATCTGTCGACCACTCTGGACTCTATGTTTGCCAAGGCGTACCTGCCAGAGACTCGGGTGCAGACCTTGATCCAAGCCGCCGTCCACGCACACGCGGCTCCCACTCTGTCCATGAGGAGGATCCAGGAGCTGCTGGGCTACATGGCCTCGACGACTGCGGTCACTTACCTCTCCAGGCTGAGGGCAAGACCCCTTCAACACTGGTTCGTCCGCATATTCGACCCCCTGCGAGACGAACAGAGCATTTGATTGCAGCTGCCAGAAGGAGTCCGCTCGTCTCTCCGATGGTGGCAATCACGAACAACCTGCTGTCAGGGATGCCCTTCCAACAGCTGACACCGAAGGTGACGGTAAAGACCGACGCCTCCCTCTACGGATGGGGTGCCCACTGCGGCGATCTCAAAGTCCGCGACAGATGGAACGGCGACGAGACGGCTCTTCACATCAACGCTCTCGAGCTACTCGCCATTTTGAAAGCTCTACGGGCATTCCGCCACGTCGTCGCCGGCCGCACAGTCCTGATCCTCACAGACAACACCACTGCCGTCTGTTACGTCAACAGACAAGGAGGGACTCACTCCACAACTCTGCTGAACATCGCCCTCGATCTGTGGGACTGGTGTGTTCGCCTACAAACACATCCCGTGGCTGTTCACCTGGCCGGGCAGGAGAACACCACAGCAGACGCCCTCAGCAGGGACACCTCATCTCACCACGAATGGTCTCTCTCCGGAGAGGCGTTCAGACTGATTCGAGACCGCTGGGGCGAACCGTCGATCGACCTCTTCGCGACCAGGGAAAACGCGAAGTGCAGCCGATTCTGTTCGAGAGCGGGCCACGATCGAGCCTCCATCGGGGACGCCTTCCAGTTTCCGTGGACCGGGGAACTCCTGTACGCATTCCCGCCGTTCCCGCTGCTTGGCCGGATGATATCAAAGTTCCTAGCCGATCGAGCCGACGCGATCCTGGTGGTCCCGTACTGGCCGAGGCAGCACTGGTTCACACCCCTGCTACAAGTCGCACGAGGCGATCTTCTCCGGCTACCACCGACACCGGGCTTGCTCTCCCACTCCAGCGGCCGCGTCCTCCATCCGGACCTGCCACGCCTGGCCCTCCATGCCTGGAGGATATCGCATTAGACGATCCCGTGCTCGGTAACATCCTCACCGCGGCCAGGAAAGAATCCACCCGTCGCAACTACGAGTACAAGTGTCGACGTTTCCTGGCCTTCGCTGAAGAGAGGCGTGAGCCAGTATCGCCTGCCAGGCTTCCCACCGTTCTCCACTTTCTTCTTCATCTTCGACAGCAGGGCCTGGCGTTCCCGTCCCTGAGGGTGTACCTCTCTGCGATAGTGGCATACCAACCGCCATGATCCTCGGCGTCAGCCTTCTTCAGAAACGATACCGTTAAGCGGTTCCTGAAGGGATTGCAACATCTCTACCCGCCGGTATCGCCGCCGCTACCGCCCTGGTCCCTGTCACTGGTGCTGTCGCAGCTTACGAAGCCGCCCTTTGAACCTATGGCTACCTCGGATGACAGGCTGCTCACCTTAAAAACTGCCTTTCTTGTTGCTTTTACCTCGGCAAGACGAGCGGGTGAGATAACAGCTCTCCGAGTGGACGAGCCCTTCCTCGTCTTCCAAAGAGACAAGGTGGTCCTTAGACCTGACATCTCTTTCCTGCCAAAGGTGGTGTCCAGCTTCCATCTCAACCAGGACATCATCCTGCCTGCCTTCTTCCAGACCTGACGACACCGCTGGAGCGGTCCCTTCACTCCCTGGACGCGCGTCGGGCTCTGGCCTTCTACCAGAATAGAACCGCTCCCTTCCGACAGACACCGCATCTCTTCGTATGCTACAGAGGGCATCGGAAGGGCCACAAGGTGTTCACCCAGTGCTTCTCCAAGTGGGTGGTACAGACTATACGGCTGGCATACGAGCTTGCGAGGAAGCCTCCGCCAGCCCTTCTTCGAGCCCACTCCACCAGAGCTGTGGCAACTTCTGCGGCCCTCCTGCGAGGAGTAGACCTGCACGAACTCTGCCGTGTGGCAACCTGGTCCTAGCCAACGACCTTCATCCGCCACTACAGTCTCGACTGCCGGTTGCGCAGAGATGCTCGGTTTGGATGTGAGGTGCTGGCTTCCGTACTCAGGACCTGACCCGCCATCCAACCGGTAAGCTACACAGTCTCATAATGTGTGAGGCACAGAGACCACGAAGAAGAAGAACAGGTTGCTTACCTGTAACTGTGGTTCTTCGAGTGGTCATCTGTGCCCTCACACATACCCGCCCTTCCTTCCCCTCTTCTCAAGTCCCTGTAGGTTCTATGGCAGACGACAGAACTGAGGAGAGACCGTTGCTCGGCAGGAGGAGCATGCGCAGTACCGGCGTGGGGGAGGGGTTCCCACCAAGCTAACAAGCTCTAGAAGTTTCCGAACGCTACCGCGCAGGCGCGAAAGCTCCTAATGTGTGAGGGCACAGATGACCACTCAAAGAACCACAGTTACAGGTAAGCAACCTGTTCATCGCAGCATTAGGAAGGTTGAGAACCACTGCTTTAGACCTATAGTTGGTAATTCCTTGATTCCTTTCAGAACTCATGCTGAGAGTTTACAAGCCAGTGGCAAGCATGATTGATCCAGGCATAATCTTGAGATGAACCCCAAGAGATCCCCTTATTGGAAGAGCTGGGATGGGCCTGAAGTCAATACATCCCCTATCACTAGATAGTACAGATTCACAGTTTTCTCTTTTGATTCTATCTTGGAATATTGCTGGGTGGCAAAATAAGAACATAAGCCAGGAATCTGTGGAACAATTTCTACCATTCCACATTATATGTGTCCAGGAAACCTTCTGTTCTTTCTGTAGCCCAGGCAACCTGGTGATGGTAACGGGTTTCCCTGGAGACAGAGCCAAAGCCAGTGCTTGTCTGGACTTAGAGAGCTGGGTATGTTTACTCTACAGAAGAGAAGGTTAAGAGGGGACATGAGAGCCATGTTTAAATATTTGAAGGGATGCCATGTAGAGGAAGGAGAGGACTTGTTTTCTGCTGCTCCAGAGACCAGGACAAGGAGCAATGGATTCAAGCTGCAGGAAAGGAGATTCCACCTGAACCTCAGGAAGAACTTCCTGACCGTCAGGGCTGTCCAGCAGTGGAATCTGCTGCCTCCGTGGAGTGTAGTGGAGTCTCCTTCCTTGGAGGTTTTAAAGCAGAGGCTAGATGGCCATCTGTCGGGAGTGCTTTGAGGGTGTTCCTGCATGGCAGGGGGTTGGACTGTGTTACCCTGTTTTCTGGGGGTCCCAGGAGGGGCACCCTAGTTGCCGAATTAAAGATACAAATTGGCGAAAATTAGCTGGAGCACACTCTCTTGGCTAGCGAGAGGCAGGATAACTTAGCGAGATCTTGCAATCCAATGTCTACAGCAGCAGGTCAGTGAGCCAGACAGTTTAAAGTGAACCAATAATAATTTTTATTAAGAGACACAACAGACAAGACAACACACACTTACTAACTAAATGGAAAGGAAAAGTGGGAAGCTTTAGGGTAGGCAATACGACATCTACTCCC
>CAOLHI010006563.1:0-47524 GCA_948474755.1 Ctenosaura bakeri
GTGAGCTGGGTCGATGGAGGTGTGGGGAGGCGGGCCTCCTTAGAAGGGGAGTGCCTCTTCTCCTTCTCCTTCTTTTTCTCCTTCTCCTTGCCGACGTCCTGGGTAGCAGGACGTTTCCGTTGGGCGGCTGTTGGAGGCCTAGATGACTTAGAAGCCTGCGAGCCTGCAGGAGCCTCTTGAGTTGTCTTAGCGGCCGCTGACAACTTCGGAATCCTCGGTAACAAGGAGATGGGTTGTCTCGGTGTTGGTACCGAGCCTGGTACCGACAAGGTGGACGGTGTGGCAGTCGCCGACACCATCGATGGAATGGTCATCAGTCGTCCGGTTGTAGACTTCTCAGACATCACGACGCGGGCCTCGGGCTGTTCTTTTGCTCGTAAGGACTCCTCCCACCAATGTGACTTAAGCCTTGACGAGTGGTTTCGGAGAGTTTGAGATGTGAACTCTCGACAAATAGAACAGGCCCATACGTTGTGGGTTTCCCCCAAACAAAAAAGGCACTCGTGGTGTTTGTCGGAGAGGGCGACTTTCCGACCACAAGTAATGCACTTTTTGAAGAGGGCCGACATAGACCAAGAGTCTCAGGCAGGGGAGAAAAGTTCGAAGGAGGAGAGAAATCTGAGAAGGCGAAGTAGTCGAAGAAAAGCGGAGGAAAAAAGGGGGGTTCAAAATACCAAATCCAGTCGGTTATCCAAATCTGTAGTCAGAGTCCGAAAGTCCGTTAGTTAAGCCAAAAAACGCCAAGAAAAGCAATCAAGCACAAACCACTAAGAAGAAACTTCTGTTTGCTACGGCGGACGAGAAAGAACTGAGGAGCGAGCGTTGCTCGGCGGGCTGAGCACACGCAGTACTGGCAAGGGGGAGGGGTTCCCGCCAAGCTACTAAGCTCTAGAATCTTCCAAACGCTACTGCGCAGGCACGAAAGCTCCTAGTGTGTGAGGAACAGAGACCACGAAGAAGAAGCAATTAGTACAACCTTTTTTAAAAGTCATGCATAACCTGCAAACAGTCAATACTAGGCAAAAATGAAATGGTGGTGAAGTCTATCTTTAGAAAGAAAATGCAATTATGTTCCCACTACCCTAAATATCTTTGCATTTTTGATTCTGCAAGCATGGAATAAAAAGAATAAATTTGACAGGTTTCCATTTGAAATCGTAATAGACTTTAAGACCTCCTTATATCTCATTTTCAGTGTTACTTTCAGCAACTGTAAAGTTTAAACACAGTTTCCCACGCCATTTGTGTGACTTCCCTCCTTTTTTTTTTTTTTTTTAGAAAACTTCTTTGTTTTTAACTGAACAGGCCCTCACCCCCTCTAGAGAAATGAGAGGGGCAAGTTCACCACATTTTTGCTCTTCCTCAAGCCGTTTTAGGTCTAGAGCAGATTTTTTTTCAAAATTGGAAATGACTTCCAGTTCCCTTTGATTGACAGAATTTCTACTCTGGATCTAAAATGGTCCGAGAGGGGGGAATATAGTGAAATTCCTCACCACTAGAATTTGGGGAGCAACAGCACATCTGAGATCTGCTATGATCCAAGGTCCAATTAGTGCATGGATGGTCCCTGGATCTCAGATAGTTGCTCACTCCTATCTAGTTTATTCTTGTAAAAGTGAATAGCTGTTGGACAATACTTTGTGTGTAATGTCCACCTTTCATATAAAAACCATCCCTCCAATCTACTTTTGGCTCTTTCATTTACAAAACTAAGATTTCTTGATAGCTCCTTGGCCCTCGCTCTGTTTTCTTTTGGTGGCATTTCCAATTAAAACATTTAAAACAAAACAGAAAGCCAACACGATTCTTGGTTGCATCAATAGAAGTATGGTGTCTAGATCAACGGAGGTAATGGTACCACTCTATTCTGCATTGGTTAGACCTCATTTGGAATACTGTGTCCAGCTCTGGGCACCTCAGTTCAATAAGGATATCAACAAGCTGGAACGTGTCCAGAGGAGAGTGACCAAAATGGTGAAGGGTCTAGAAGCCATGCTCTATGAAGAATGGCTTAGGGAGCTGGGTATGTTTAGTCTGCAGAAGAGAAGGTTAAGAGGGGACATGATAGCCATGTTTAAATATTTGAAGGGATGTCATGTTGAGGAGGGAGCGGGCTTTTTTTCTGCTGCTCCAGAGACTAGGACAAGGAGTAATGGATTCAAGCTGCAGGAAAGGAGATTCCATCTGAACATCAGGAAGCACTTCCTGACAGTCAGAGCTGTCCAGCAGTGGAATATGCTGCCTCAGAGTGTGGTAGAGTCTCCTTCTTTTGGAGGTTTCTAAGCAAAGGCTGGATGGCCATCTGTTGGGAATGCTTTGATGTGTGTTCCTGCATGGCAGGGGGTTGGACTGGATGGCCCCTGGGGTCTCTTCCAATTCTATGATTCTATCTCTCCCATGCTGTTGCTTTAATTAATTCTGGAATGCAGGACAGGGCCCTGTCAAAAACAAGCCCAGATGAAGTGAAGATTCTAATAGTGCCCTGTTGGGACTGAAGCAGAATTGCTGAAGCAACTAATCCTTATTTGATCTTGCCATGCTAGATGATTCATGAGCCTTGCACTGAAAAACAAGGTTTATCTATATCACTGTACTGTCTTGATAAAAAAAACAACCCAATATTGAATTACTAAGCTCAGAAAAGAGCTCACTATTGCCTACCCCATAGTAGAATTTTTTCATATCTTGTAAGCTGATATCTAACTGCTGTTTGGATATACAAATATATAGGGAACAAATCTTAAGGCAACCTGAAGCTCCCACGTTTTTCTTTTCTTCAATGAGAACATTAAAGAGAAGTAAATTTTCTGCTTCTACAGAGACTAGTAAGGATTTAGACTTACTTAGGAAAGTTAACTACTATTGGTACGATTCTGTTGTAGCAGTTAATCTGGCTCTTTCTTGCATGGTGATGTTACTATTCCAATACTATATTCTCTCATTCAAAAAACAAACAAACAAACAAAAAACTAAATGTGCCAGTTGGATGCCACCCGCAGAGCTGTTTCCCAAAAACTTTCTAATTTCTGCCCAGAACCTTATAATGTGTGTGTGTGTGCCTCCCTTCAACTCACCTGTTGACTTATAGTGAACTCATGAATTATACAGGGTTTTTTATTTACACAAGGAATACCCAGAGGTGCTTTTGCCAGTTCCTTCCTCTGAAATACAGCCTACAGTATTTGGTATTCATTGGCAAATTCTCATCCAAGTACTAACCTGGATTGACCCTTCTTTAGGTTCCAAGATTAGACAGGAGCTGGTGTCTTTAGCATATTTAGCTCATATGAATCTTATAATACTCAGCTTAAATTTAAGCATAACTTAGGCACAATTTAAAATTTAAGCATCATTTTCTCAAAATAAAGAAGAGCAAAATGTGTTCTTCTTTGTGGTCTCTGTGCCTCATACATTAGGAGCTTTCGCGCCTGCATGGTAGCGTACAGAAAATTCTAGAGCTTAGTAGCTTGGCGGGAACCCCTCCCCCATGCCGGTACTGCGCATGCTCAGCCCACCGAGCAATGGTCACTCCTCAGTTCTTTCTTGTCCGCCGTTGCGTACAGAAGGTTCTTTAGTAGCTTGTGCTTCTTCGTCGTATTTTCTGGCTTTTTGACCTCGGCTTCTCGTTTCTAGACATACAGTTTTTGGATCTCGGACTAAGAAGAGCAAAATGTGTTATGTTTCATATTGGTTGATTAACTGAAAAATGTGTTGCACTCCAGTAACTGCCCAGCAGATATAAGTGCCATCATGATTAGTTAGTAGTCAGCAGTTTTACAACACACACACACACACACACAGAGCAAATAAAAGATACTGTCTGTATTTTACATCCTAGTCCAAATCACACTAAAGGACCCTAGTATCTTATATGATGTCTGAACTGTTCAACCACAGTTATGGCAATTGCTCTCACTCCAGTGGGTGCTATATCATGGGCAATTTCTAACTCACACACTAAGCAGATGAAAAATAAAGCAGAGTAGCAACTCCAATTCATAATTTGGTTTACACAGAAATTCGAGCCATAATTGGCAGTTTATTGAAAACCAACAAGCAACTTAACAAGTAGTACCTCCAAGATATAAAGCAGTCTGCACTGCTACTTATTCAGCAATCTATATAACAACCAAGGATGATTTAATAACTTAAAATTGGATGATAAATGCATTAAAAGATTTTCTATAACTTGACTTAAGCATGAATCAAAATGGAGACTATAGTCAAGAAATTAGAAGACTAGAACTTGAATGACAGTTATGAGAGAACTAGATAAAGATCCTCAAGTGCAAAGATAGATATTTAAATACCAAAGTCTGAAGCATTTCTGCTTTCTAAGTGTGATTGTGAAGACTGGACAGTAAAGAAAGCTGGCAGGAAGAAAATCAACTCATTTGAAATATGGTGCTGGATGAGAGTTCTGTGGATACCATGAACTACCAAAAAAGACAAATAAATAGGTCTGAGAGCAAATCAAACCTGAATTTTCACTACAAACCAAAATGATTAAACTGAGGCTATTTGTACTTTGGACACAATGTGAGATATAACACACTGGAAAAGATGACAATGCTCAATAAAGTGGAAGGCAGTAGAACAGGAAGAGGAAGACTACTCAATAAAAGAAGCCATGGTCCTGAACTTCCCAGATGTGAGGAGGGTGGCTGATGACCAGGGCTCTTACGAGGTGTCTCATTCATAAAGTTGGCATAAATCAAAACTGACTTGACAGCAAATAACAAAAACAAAAAATTCAAACCTATTTCACATATATGTTGCATTTTTTAATTCATTTTTCACTTATAGTCTTTTTAAAAGCAAAAATAAAAAATTCTGGCCCTATAGCATTTGCCCAAATTTAAAAATCCACCCCCTGTCTCACAGTACTTATCTAACCATGGACTAAATCCTACTTAGTTTTGTCTAATTCCATCCCACTGAATAACTCAGAGCCTGACAATCAAACCTCCCTTCACCACAATCACACTGATTATTTTCATTAAAATTGTTCATTAAAAATCAAAACCTCATTCAGACAGCAGTGCACAGACTGATGTGAAAGCTACCTATTATAATTAGTGGCCTTTGTCCAAACAGAAGCAGATTAGAGGCAGCTGGTCCTTGCCGGCCTGCCAAAGAATTGATGGCAATCAAAACAGCACCTTGTAGCCCAATAGTGCCTAACCTAACTGGTCTTCAGCATAATTCCTTTTTCTCCTTTCATGTCTACAGACTTTGCAGAAATCTACAAAGACGTAGTTGTATTTAGTATACAGCAGCAAAAACAATCTTGCAGCCAACTTGAAGCATTCTAGGCTTTTAGGGGACCAGAGTCATACCTGTCATGTGAAATATGTGGTTTAGGGCCAACTGGAACACAATCAACAATGCAGTTTGGAGGAGGCAGATACCACTGCCAGCAGTATGCTGATGACACATATATTCTACCTCTTGGTAGTCCCTGTGAAATTCCTGACTGGATGTTTGGAGGCAGTTTGGGGTGGGTGAAGGTAAACAGACTGAAAATCCAGGTAAGATGGAGGCTACATTACAGGTAGACAGACTCAATCAAGGAAGCCATGGCCCTGAACATGGCTGTTGATAATAGGGTGATTTGGACATCTCTAAAATTATATGGTACCATAAGTCAAAGGTGACTTGACAGGAGTTAACAACAATGATAATAAATGTATTTTCAGCCCTATACCGACTTCCTCTTTGTTTGTTTTTTTAATCACTTTCAACACAATCTGGATGTCAGCATTTCATGTAGCAGAGAAGCTTCTACTCACCTTTTAAGGTGAGAATGAGCAATTTATTTTAATGTGCCCTGATCTATGTGAGATCCTTCTGATGTTGTTAGCACTGTAGGCTGAGAACAATCCTGATCCAGATGGGGGGTTCTGGATGGAGTTCCACGCCCTCTAGAAAACCAGGTTTCCAATTGAAGAGGTTTATCTGGGACTCAAAAATGCCTGTGAAAGCATAAGTGGCATTGGTAGCCAGGAATGCCTTTCATCAGGCTACATTGATCCCCTGACTATAGGCAAGGGCAAACACCCTCTGAACAAAATCTTGCCAAGAAAATCCTGTGACAGGTTTGCATTAGGATTACCGTAAATTGGAAAAAAAAAACTTGAAATAACACAACAACAACAAATTTATCTAGAAAAAGCAAATGCCACCAGAGTTACCCATAAGCCAGTTATATGTAGACCACAGCCTTCCAAGTTTTTTATGTTGGTGACACACTTTTTCTACATGCATCATTTCACGACACAGTAATTCAGCTTTACTAGCAAACCAGAGGTACCCACAAGTGTATCTAGGGTGGGGAAAGGCAGCCCCCCCATCCTGGTCCACTGCCATTGCCCTCGCCAGGAAAGGCCCCAGCGAGAGAAATGGTGGGGAAAGGCAGCCCCCTCCCACCTGGTCTTTCCCTGCTGCCATTGCTCTTGCTGGGAAAAGGCCCCAGAGAGAGTGACGGCAGCGGGACAAACTCAGGTGTCGGGGGGGGGTCTTTCTCAGCTGGTGAGGCTACGCACCAACATACTACAGGCAACACACTAATGTGTCACGACACACCATTTGGAAAGCCCTGATCTAGACTATACTGTAGCAATATATTCAGTCTGGGGTTGCCTCTGATATTGTGGAAACTTCAACTAGGATAGAAATCAGCTGTTCAGATGCATGCTGGGCCCAAAATATATAGCAACTGTACTTTTATTGTACCGGTTGTACTGGTTGCCTGTTAATTTTCTGAACCAATTTAAAATATTTCTGATTGCCTTTAAAGCTTTCAGTGTTTTGAAAGCAGATGACTGGAAGTCCTGACTGCACTGATATATGAATCTGCTCAGACCCCTTGCCTCTGAAAACCCTGCTCTATAACCCTAGCCAGGCATAAGAGATAGGGCATTTCTGGTGATGGCCCATGTGTGTGGAACTGCTTCCTGAGGTGCATATGCCTGCAAGATACTAGGTAGACATTTATTATCTCTGAAAAGATTCTGAAAAAATAACAATGGCAAGCTGCTTTCTACTATGTGATTCTCTGTATAGTTTTAAGTGCTAATGTTTAATGTTGTGATTGTTAATAATCTTAAAGGTTTGTTTGCAGGTATACTGACTTTCAGTGAACTGTGTGTTATTGGTTTGATTTAGGGAGAAATTATTCTATTAAGGTTCATGAATGGAGTCTATTAAATAGATAGATGCTGCATTAAGCAGAGTCTGAATGTATTCTCAGAATCTACGAGGTATTAGTTAAATTTATATAGAACTTTTACAAAACCATGTAGAGGAAGCAGCTGAACAACAAGAAGCCTTAACAGTCATACAAGCTCAGCAAACTATGAATGTCACACTTGTTCTTTGTACCCTACACTGGTGTTCTAGCTGGCATCTTTAACAGCCAAATGCAGCAAGATGTTTCAGGACAAGGCTCAGAATGCTTTAAATATGTTTGACTTAACATGAAATCTCAGAAGAGCTTAAACCATTTTCTATGTCTAAGCAGACTTTTTTCTTCAGCTTGGGTGGATGGTTTTATGGTCATGTTCTGACCTTTCTCTTTCACATGTAAATCTTCACATTTTACTCTTCCACATGAGACTGAAAAATTTCAAAAGTTTTCTTCTCCCTGGGCATGATTATGAGATATTATGATTTTTTAAAATTTTTTGGAAATTTCACAAAACATTTCTTTTGCACAAAAACATCACATTTTGCACAAAATATGCTTTTTACATAAAAGGAGTGCTTTCTTCACAAAATACAAGAGAAGTGGAAAAACATGCTGGCCTTTCTTCTCTGTGCAGAAATGAAAAATCTTGTGGCTGTGCAGCTGATTTTTTTTTTTTTGACATTTTCCCAGCAAAGGAGAGAACATTTGCAAATATTCTTTACATGCCCATTGTGATATGAACTGTTTAGAAAGTTCATACATATATCTTTAAAATGAACAAATGAATAAACAGCATCATAGCGAATCTGGACTTCATTCACTGAAGGACTCGTCCTGGATAAGGCACTTAATTTTTTTTTCTTCCTTTCCTTGACTTGGAAAAAATGAAGGGTCAGAAGCAAGTTTATACAGTCTAGTCCTCCACATTTGCAGGTTTGACCTTCACGATTTATTTGCGAGTTTCTCCAACCCCTTCTCCTCACATCTCAAGTGCTTCTTGTCCAGGATAACCTTCTCTCTCAGCAGCTCCAGTAAGCCCACCCAGCATTTTAAAACCCCACCCCTGGTCCTCTTCCTCCTCCACCAGCCACAGCCTGATCAGCAAAGGATGGGTCACAGCCCAATTTCTCTGCACCACAAACCCTCTCCCAGTGCTCCCACATGCAACAAAGGAAATGGGCAAGAGAAAGGAAGTATAGGATCACCATGCTGATGCCTCCCCACATCCTTCTGCTTTCCTTGGCGTGGTTTGCATCTTGCATGGCCAGTACCCCCACCTTGTCTTGGCCACCTTTCCACAAACACACAAGCATATTTTGATATTTATGTTTTTTTGTGTGGTCCTGTGCCCTAGCAAATGTGGAGGGCCCACTGAACTATGAAAACATTTATGACTCAGAGAATGGAAGGCAAAAGGAAGAGTTTAATGGAAAGGATGATAAATGTTTTGGAAGTTTATTTCATTCAGCCATAAGGTAGTTTTTTGCAATTTACTGGCTTAATGATCAGTTTCTGCTATCTATGAATACATTTTCTGATAAGAGAAGCCTATACATGTTTACTCAGATGTAAGTCCCACTGTGACAGTCAAAGGGGACCGACTCTCAGCTATAGTTTAAGAGTTTAATTAATAAGTGTTATGATTTAATGGAAGAAATGTGAAAAAGCTGCTGGTAAGATCCTTTTAAAAGATCTCTACATCACTCATGACAGACTTTCATTTTTCAGCCACAGTAACAGTAGCAACAAAGGATGGAGGGAGGTGTGGAGAGAAAACATTGGAGACGTAAGGATTCTTGTTTGATAATATATATTTGATAATATATCGGTCGATCATTACAGCCACACAGAAATTGCTTGCATTAAGCATCTAAGTGAAAATGGACTCAAGTAAACTGCTTTTCTTCTTTTCATAACACACTGCACAGCATGTGTCAGTGACACCTTTACAAAACATATTTCACTTGACAGAAAAAAACCAATAACTCATATCCCAGCCAGTTTATTTGTGGCGATAAGCAGATATGTATCAGTATCAGTGGTTTACTTTGTTGTGTTCCTTGTACAATAACAAACAAGACCTTCTTCTTTTGTAATAATATTACAGAGCCCTGTCTGTGTGTGTGTAGCTACACTGGAAGGACACTACCATAATTAAGGAGGACAAAAGCTAGCAGAAAGTCTATGCTATGCTGCAAAATTAAAACACTTTAAATAAGCAGCTCATTCACACTACACAATTATAGTGCTATGATTTAGTTGCCATGGTTTAATCCTATGGAATCCTCTGATTAGGAGTTGAGAAAGAGGTATATAGAATTCTCAGCCATAGAGCTCTAGTGCCTCACCAAACTACAAGCCCCTGGATTTCACAGGATGTTGCCAGGGGAGCTAAAGTAGTATAGAGTGTTATGACTGTGGTGTGTGAAGGGGCCTCTGATGTTGAGAAATTTCTGATACGTAAATGCATCAGAGACAAAATTAATCTGATGATTCTGAAGACCACGTAGACCAAAAATATGAAATTCCTAGAAAGGGTGGGAGGGTGCATTGCCTCTTTTAAGACCTCAGAAAGCTGTACCCCTAGCACCCTTTAGTTTTTTAGTTTTTTCTCATTTTTCAAACTCAAAATGCCACTGACTTCTAGTTCACTTCCTGGTTTAATTAAGGCTTCTCCCGGGCCTGCAATAACTTAGATACCACCCATTGGCTTACTCCTATTTCCTAAAGGGCATGGAGGTGATTTTCAGTGTGTGTGTGTGTGTGTGTACGCACACACATTCAGATTTTTTTTCTTTCTATTTAAGGAGGCTTTGGGCTCTTAAAAACAGTCTTGGGTTGCCACTTTTCCCAATCTGATGTTGTCATTGTATACTACTAACAATATAGTTACTAAAGATTTGATATTAAGGGGGACAACCATATAGACCAATTCTGCACAACTTTCACTCAAATGTTTCCAATTTGTAACCTACTGTCTGCAGAAATACAGTTTACATGCATTTTATAAACTTGTTGTATACAAAGACATCCACATGTTAACAACTTTACTAAGCTGGTAAAAGCCTGCCAGCTGATACATATTTGGCTTGAATTTCTTTTCAAGTCCACCTTTTAAACAGATTTTCTATCTACTTCACAGATTTTTCTATCTCCTTCACAGCAATTCTTCCTTTCCTGAAGCTACCGTAAGTGGCTATTTACAAACACATTCTAAATCAGGGGACAGAAACCTAAAGTCCTAGGATCAAAGATGATAAAAGTTACATTTTCAGACCATAGTTCCTAGAATCTGCAAGCCAGTGGCCATGTTGGCTGGGAAATTTGAGGAGTTATGATCCAAAAACCAATTTTTGCAAACTTTGCTGAGGTTCACATGCAACTCTTGGTCTAGCATCAAAAGCTCTCTGCAAGCAAAACTTGGAGATCTCTGGTCAGAGCAACTGGAATCTACTCTGAAAGTCCGTTGATTAGGGAAACAGGGAGAAATCAGGAAACAAAAGGGAGTGTCAAAAAGAAACAGATGACCCCTTCATCCACTTTTCTTTCTGGATCTAGGTGGACCCCACAAGACTATCCATGAGATAATATGTCCAAAGACAGATAAGTTCCCCACTCTTGGCCAAAACTGTTTTTTTCCCCACATGTATATAAACTGTACATTTAAAATCATATAGAGTGATGCAGACAGGCCAGCTGTCTGTCTGTTGTTAGCCATTTGCTTACTTCAAAGGAAACTTGACTAATTTTCTTCATGTGCCTAACAGGTTCAAAACTGTTGCTAGAAGAAGTTCCTACAGATCTGCTGCTCTTCATAGACGGTTAACTCAAGAGGCATCGTGGTATTTGCACAATGTCTCTCATGAGCTGGTGGGAATGTCCATGAAAATATCACCACAAAAATGGATGGCAACTGAAGAGTATATTTTTCTGTTCTCTGTATGCAATGGAAGTGGTTGGCGCCGATAAGGTAGGGAATCCACTCTGGATTTTAGTCTTAACTTTAAAATAGCTATCCAAGGCGCTAAACTTATTTTGGGGGATAGGGCTCAGTACCTTGGATTCCTCCTTTGAAGTTCAGACTATAATCTAGAGCAGATTCAGTGCCCCACTGATATCAGAGGCAACCCTCCTTCTCTATCTATATGTCTGCATTCATGATTCATTAACTACTTGCCATGGTAATCACTGCCCATTACAGTATACATAAAGCATTAGGCAAGAAAGTAGGTCTGAGATAAGGCTGGAGACAGGTATGATGCTGACAGTGTCACAAAGATATTAACAGCATTCTATAGCAGAGGAAAGTAGTGACTTGACAACTTTGATGGGATCAATTTCAGTCCCAAGCTGTATCCTTTCTTCTGTTACCACAAACCAAGGTTCAGTGCCAACCAGAAGTGTTTTTCTTCCAAGTTCCATTTTCCCAGGAGCTTCATTTTGGTTTAAAACAAGACATGTGGAGCCTCTGCACCATTTTTTAAAGGAGAATCACCCTTCCTAGAGGCTTCTGGAAGACCAATTCTTCTCTTGAACAAGGTATGTAGCTTTTTTTTTGAGTCTTACAATGTGGCTAATTAAACTGCTGCACCACTACAACACGATTGTGTGTTGCCCAGTTCACTGGCAGGAACAGCTCCACCAGTGGTGCCAGAAATACCCAGGGGATTTGCATGCTGCCTATATCCTACCAATCCCTGTCCTAAAGAGAAGAACACTGTGCAGAAGAACTTTCTCCCAGATTTCCATCTTTTGTCTCATTGGTGGTATCTCTTCCATCCTGATAAAGCTGTGGAGGAAGAGGAAAATAAGGAGTGGCGCAAACATTGTAATAGAAGGTGACTGGACTTCTGAACATGGAAGCCAGTCAGGCAGAACAAGAAACTATCTAATCCATTGCAAGCTGTAGTTTTTCCAGATGAGTTTCTCCAGCCAGAGTTCCCTCTCACCAACACTTTTACTGTGAAAGCTCTCCTCATTGCAGAGCTGCTGCAAGAAGCATCTGCCTACTGTCCTGCCTGGAAGCTGAGTCCATCTGCCCAGCCCTGATTTAAAGGAGTGGGGAATTTTCCACAAGGATTCAGAATTCCCATTACTTGCATTTACTCATAAGTAAATACATAATGAATGGGAAGGACCAAGGGAGTTATATCTTTCACCCCTGCTCTGAAACGCAGCTGATTTGATCTGAGTATCTGACAGCCTCAAGCCAGTAACTTGCCTTTTAAGAAACTCTTGAACAAAACTTGGGAGTTACAACAGTGAAAAGTTCTTCTGATTAAACCAGATGATGAATGGAAACTTCATCAGAAACCTTATCACTCACCTTCTTTCTGCTACCAAGAGTTGAGCAAGTACATTTACTCCATAAGACTATGAGTTAAATGAGAAGATTGGGGGCTGATGTGTTTAAAGGAGAACATTTAAGGATTTAAGTGCATACATTCTTGTTGACAGACTGAATTTCATATTATTTAGAAGACTGAATTTGACTTTAGCAAAGAGAAACTACAGCATGAGAAAGTACAGGCATTATCTCTTTCATGATGATAAGACTGACTCGCTACCTCTAAGCGGTGAGAGAAAAGTTGAATTGTTAGTTCTGTAACTGCTGGACTGAATGAAAGATGGAATCTTCCCAAGAACTTTCTCATGACTTTCTACAACAGACCCCTGGAGGAATTACATTTTCTCAAACAAGAGCGTCTCTCAAACTTGAAAAGAAGACTGTGAGACAGATCTGTCTAAACTGTGGGGACATGTAAGCAAAGTAGGCGCAGAAATGCAGGGCTAACAGGAAATAAGGGGGCTGAAAAATCAGACAGAGAAACAAATTCAAGTTGAGCTAATGGAGGGATTAGCTGCTGAAAAGGGAGAGATAAGGAGCCAAGAAGTTCTGGTTTGTGAAATGGGGAAATCAAGTTGATTTGATGAAAAATGAAAAAGAACAGTACTCTGTCTCAGGACAAATACTTTAAAACAGCATGTGGGAAGGACTTGGAAATATTAACAAAGGGTAAGGAAAGGAATCTGAGAAGATGGATGGGGTACACAGATAATTTGGATTCGTAAGAGCCAAGTTTAAAATGAAATTGTGGTGGTGGTTGAAACTAGGTTATAAAATGGTTACAGATACAAGATAATGAAAACTGGATCTGGTAAAAACTGTGAAGAGGATTTTATAATCTGAAATGTCATAGTAATATGTAGTTTAGTGATGTTATATAACATGTAAAGGATTTACAGTTTTAAGTAATGAAGTTAATAACATGTAATTAAGTCCATAGGTAGATTTTAGCATCAAGATTAGAAAATGTAACATCAATTTATCACATAAATGTAACATGTAATAGGATATAATGGTAATATATCAATACTAGACATGTTAAGCTTTAAAAGAAGCGGGTTTTTTTTGTCCTTTTTGGTTGTTGGAAAAAATGAAATAGGAGATGGGAAGAAGAGAATTGCTGGTTATTGCTTTTGAGAGGTTTGAAACAAACCTCTCTTTAAGCACTGTTTAAAGGAAGAATAGAAGCCGTCTTTTTTCTTTGATTTCTAACTCTTATGCTTTAGGCTCTTTTTGTCTTTTTTATTTCTTTTTTCATATATTTGTAGAACTTCAGTGTTTTTGAAAATTATCAATAAAGATATTAATAAACAAGCAGTAGTTTTTCATTAGCCAGAGCCAAGTTTGAGCTGTGCTACCACAGGCTGGGCTCAGAGCGTGACTGCCAACGCTGCAGTTAAACTCTTGACAAGTGTAGCCCCTGCTGTGTGTTTCCCCATACTGAGCTCTGCTACGGAGCACTTTACCTAAAAAGGTTCCAAGATGATGAAGGTGAAGTTGCCCCTGGATCAAAGGGTACTGTCTGTAGAATCTTTGTGTGAGACATTATGGATCTTTAGGCTGAAAATATTAACAAATGCTGCAGGGCTGAAAAAGCCAGGTAGGAAATACAGGTATACGACTACCTCTGGGGGAAAAAGACTAGTTAGAATAAGGTGGCTGGGTATAGCAATCTTAAAGCCCTTGGCAAACAAAACATTACACACACAAAAGGCAATCTTGTCCATTCAGCTTTGCTTGGTGGAGATTTTAGTTCAGCCTCATTTATGCTTGACAGACACACTAATTATAATGTTAGAATGGAAAGATCAACATTTACTGTGGTGTACAGAAAGCATTTTCAGCATCTGCACTTAAATTTTGCACTAGTGGGTGATAAACTAAGGGAGTGCAAAAGACCCAGACTACTATTTTGGTCCGCCAGAATGTTACTCTTCTGTTTGGTTATCATAATTGGATGCATTTCATGAACCTGCTACTTAAGCATGGAAGATGAGTATCTGTCTACGTCAGAGATAAGCAATGGGCAGTCTTCCTGAAGCTGTTGGCCTTCAAGTCCCATCAGCATGACAACAGCGATAGATGATGGGTTTTGCAGCAACACTTCAGGAAAATTACCTATTCTTCAGCCCTGGTCTAGACTAAGCCAGAGGGCATTCTCATAACTACCTGCAGTATCCCTACAGTTTTTCTCTTAGGTGTCTTCCTTCTCCACTCCCACAACTATTCTCTCATCTCCCAAGCATTCTAAACTCAAAGCAACAGAACTGTGTGTAACAGGCCGATTAGAAACACAGATGACCTGCAGAATATATAGATCCTTGGCTTGCAGTGCAGTTTATTCAGCAAACAACTTGGATTTAACTTCATCTCCACTACTCCCTTTTGCCTCTACTAGCATTTGAATGGGGGGGGAAGAGACTGCTATGGAGATTTACTTATGTTTACATCAATCACATCAGCTTTCCAGCATGGTGCCACTCTGTACATGGGGTGAGCCATTCCATATCAAACTCCAGAAAGACTGAGCTGCCACAAAGGAAAAAAAAGGGGAAGAGGACAAGAGAAAACCAAGGAAACAGATGCTGAATTAAAGTTCCTCTCAACTGGAAAAGACACAGGAAACTGGACACATCTCTTACACAAGCATTGCATGAAACCAACACTGCCCTCCTGAAATTAGTAGAACTGATTGAGGACTACTACACATATAGCTTCTCCATGAATATCAATCAAACATGGGATAGGTTCTACATAACACTTCTCATGCATTATCAATAAATGCATTATTCTTGCATGGCATGATAGTCATATGAGAAGTCACAACTGGTCATGGAAACAGCAATCTGTGGGGAAACTTTTGGGGGGGTACTAGAAGTTGTACATTTATGTGAGCTAAGACACATGCAGCAATCAGACAAGATGAAACTGAAAGCTTAAAGCAACAACAGGTATTGAGAAATATATTGTTGATTCAGTAATCAATATTTCAGCAGGTGCCCTTTTGAGTCTAAAATATGGCTGGTTTTGTACCATATTTTAGAGGGATCTTTGGTATTTTATCCACAAGATAATAGTCTGTTTTCTATTGAATTTTCTCAACAATTCTCTTATCTCACTTTTTATGTATCAGAGCTTTATTGTATTTGTGTCCTTTGATATGTGGAAGACATCAATTACTCTGACAGGTCTTTTTTGTTTAACAACTCAGTTGTTATTCAGGTTATGAAAAATCAGAATACATACAAATTAAGGAACAGATCAATGCTTATTCTCTCATACTGTTCTGAGAGAATACCACAGGAAACATGATTACAAGTTCATCAGTCTTTTGTTGTTGTTGTTGTTATATTAAAACTGAATGCCTAGAATGAGTTTAATGTAACTGGTTATCTTCTTAAGAGTTAGGAGCCAGGTGCATCTCATAAGCTGCCTGCTTTGAGCAATCACTAACTCTTACTGATTTATAAAATCTGTTCCTCTAAATTGGAGGTTTGGAATTGCGAGAAGCTGGGGGGCTGCTTTCTCCCCAGCTTCATCTGCCACAGATGAACACAACCCCTGCCACACCTTCCCCTATGATTTTTAATTTTTTTTTAACATTTCTAAAACACACAGAATGCCTCACAATCCCTCTAGGGAACATGGGGAACACTTCTGTGATGTCATCCTCCTCTCTAGGCTGTTTTAGGCCAAGGAGAATTTTTTTAAAAACCAGAAAGTAAACTAGAGGTCAGCAATTAGGCTGCACTTCACCCTGTTCTAAATGTTGTCAATTCTGTTCTACCTGTTCTAAACGTCAATCACATGTTCACTTTTTTCTGTCCTAAAAAGCTCCAGAAGTTTTAAACCCTTCCTCAGTGGGAAATTTAACTGGAGCCTTTTGATCATTTGGACTGTCCTTTTTCTATACCCTTTTTAAGCTTAACAGTATCTTTTTGGAAGTGCAGTGTGTAGAAGAACTGTGCTCAACACTGATACAAAGCCTGGCTTTACTAACACTCATAGGCATCCAGGGCCAAAATAACACCTTAGAAAGATCTGGTACAGGGATACTATGAAGGCAGTGGTAAGAGGAATATGTATTAAAGAATCAAGAAAATTAAAGAGACAACTAGAGGGGAAAAATTAAAGTTAGAAAAGGAAATAAAGGAACTAGAGAATGAACATATAATAGACAGGACTAAACAGAAATATATAGTATTACAAGCAAAAAGAAATGAATTAGAAAAGATAGAAATGGATGAAGTCCAGAAAAAATTAATATATTTGAAAAGGGAATTTTTTGAATATAGTAATAAAAATTCTAAAATGCTGGCTAGATCAGCACAATAAAAAAAAACTAGGAATATGATTGGAGTAGTAAAAGATAAATTTGGTAAAGAAAATAGGTTGATGAAAGATAAATTAAAAATATTTGAGGATTTTTTTCAAGAATTGTACTCAGCAGAAGAAAAATCTGTAGAGAATCTAGAGGAATATATTAATAAGAATTGGAAAGTAATGCTAACAGAACAAGATAAAGGGTTGATGGAAGAAATGATATCAGAAGAGGAAATAGAAGTAATAAGTAATTTAAAAGGAGGGAAATCACCAGGATTGGATGGACTAGGTCCAGAATATTATAAAATATTTAAAAAATGTTTAATTCCTAAATTAAAAGTATTATATAATAGTATATTAAGGGGTGATAAAATCCCATTATCATGGAAGCAATCATTAATAATATTAATTTTAAAACCAAGTAAAGATCCGACTATCCAGGTTCTTATAGACCAATATCTTTAATAAACCAAGATGCTAAAATATTGACAGCAATAATGGCGAAGAGGTTAAATAAATTTATTTATAAGTATATACATAAAGACCAATGTGGTTTTATTCAAGGAAGACAGATGGCAAATTTAATAGGGAAAACGATAAATAAAATAAATATAATGGATAGAATCATAGAATCATAGAAATGTAAACAAAAAGCTGGAATTTTAGCATTAGATATATTCAAAGCTTTTGATTGTGTGGAATGGCCAGCGTTAAAAATAATCTTAAATAAAATAGGACTAGGAGAGAGATTTAAAGGGTTAATAAATCAATTATATTCACATAATACATCTCTAGTGATGGTAAATGATGGAATTACAGAACAGATTCAAATATTAAGAGGAACGAGACAGGGATGTCCATTATCTCCAGTTTTATTTGCAATAGTTATAGAAACTTTAGCTAATGTAATAAGAAATGATGAGAATTTGAAGGAATTGGAACTAAGGAGAAAAATAAAATAAGTTTATTTGCAGATGATACATTGTTAACAATTAAAGATCCCGTTAAAAAGATAGATAGGATAGATAAACAGGATTAGAAATAAATTGGGCCAAATCAGAAATAATGTTGTTCAACTATACTAAAAGAGAAGTACAAAATTTTATAAGTAATAAAAGAAGGTTAGTTAAAGTAAAAGAATCAATTAAATATCTAGGAATAGATATTACGAAAAATTTACAAGGATTACAGGAAAAAAATTATAAGAAATTAAAATTAGAAATTAAACGGAAATTAGGGGATTATAAAAATATAAAGTTATCATGGTTTGGAAGAATAGCAGTGGTAAAAATGAAAATATTACCTAAAATTAATTTTTTGTTTAGGATGCTACCAATAAAAGTATTAGAGGAAGAATTAAAAGAGTGGCAAAAGTTATTAAACAATTTTTGCAATGGGTATAAGAGAGCGAGGATTAACAAGAAATATTGGTACAAAAGTCAGAAAGAAGGTGATCTAGGACTTCCAAATTTAAAATGGTATTATTATGCAAATCAACTGGGGTATATTATAGAAGGAATCTCAGGAAAAGGTGACTTAGAATGGTTAGAGACAGAAGATATGAATATTGAGATGAAATTGGAAAATATATTTTTTAGGAATTTTTTAAAAAAAGAAATAGAAAAGATAGAAAATCCTTTTATAAAAAATATAATAGAAATTTGGAAGAAAAATAAAAGAAAATTGTTACCGAATATATCAACATTAACTCGGATAGTAATGATGGGAAAATTTCCAATAAATTTAAGAGAAATAATAGAGAAAGAAATAAAAAAAACAAAAAATATATAGATTAAAAGATTGGATGAAAACAATGATTAACAAAGATAGAATAAAAGAGAGATTGCAGGAAACCAAAATATCTTGGTTAAATTACATACAGTTAGAGCAATGGACAAAGAGTATGAAAAGATATGTTAAAGATATGTTAAAGATTTTAAATATACTAAATTTGAACAAATTATTATTCAAAGAGAAAATATGCAAGAAAATGAAATACTAAAGAGTATTACAAGTAAAATATATAAAATATTGGCAAAAGAACAAGAAGAGGATTATCTTAGAAAAATGTGGGAGGAAGAGACATCACAAATATAGATATACAAGAATGGAGAAAAATTTGGAAAGAACGTCATTTAAAAAAAATTATCGATAAAAATAAAAGAGAAATATTATAAAATAGTTTGGAAATGGTATTTGACTCCAATAAAATTAAATCAGATAGATGAGAAATATTCAAGATTATGCTGGAGAGGATGTCAAGAAATTGGTACATATATGCATATGTGGTGGAACCGTAACAGGATAATGGAATTTTGGCAAAAGGTTTTTAAAGAAATAAAAAAGATAATAGGAGTTGAGATACCAATATGTCCAAATATAGGGTTGTTTATATATAATAAGGTTGAGTGTACCCAGGTAATGAAGGAATTAATAACAAATTTGTTAACTGCAGCGAGGTTAATAATAGCAAAAAAATGGAAAACAAATGAAAAAGTTCAAATAGAGGAATGGTATAAAGTGTGGAAAATTGCAATTAATGATAAATTAACTTGTAGAATTAGATTTATGAAAGGACTTGTAAAAAGGAATGATTTTGAAGAAATTTGGAAAATATTCTTGGAAAAAGCTTTGATAAGAGATGGTAAAGCTACCCTTTCACAAGAAGAATGGCAATTCTGGAAAGTGGATTAAATAAAAAGTTGGCTCCGGGGGTGGGTTTATTCACCTTTTTTGTTAATTATGTGGTGTTTTGTTTATTTGGATTTGTATTGTTTAATTTTTTTTATAACAAAAAAAAGTAAGTTGAAACTTAACAGGCTTTGGGGAGTGGGTTTACTTTTAGAAATACCGGTAGTTCGATATTTTAAGTAATAAGATTATATTTAGTAATAGCAATAGATTAAATGTAAGGGAAAAATATAGAATTAAGAATGAAATTATTATAATAATAATGAGTATAATGAGAATGAGATCTAGAGATAGGTAACAAAAGTATATAAGTAGTAGGATACAGAATATGCTGAATAAGTATATGATTGTAATGGTATTGGAGAGAAATAATAATGTAAGCTTGTTTTTGTTGAAATTTCTTTTTTTCACTATTATGTGTATCACATGGTGTTTTACTTTTTTGTTCTGTTTTTTTCTTTATAATCAATAAAAAAATTTAATAAAAAAAAAGAAAGATCTGGTACAAATTAATACTGCAAACATTACAGAGTTAGTTCATTCCATTCTGGAAGCCAAGATGATATGAACAGCCAAGCACTTCTGTCACAGGGCCTTTGTTGGTCACTGTTCCAATATGGGTCTAGCTGGAACGCCAACAGTTAAGAAAAAGCATGCAGAGAAAGCCTAGGATTTTTCACCAGTACTCCTCCAGCACAGGAAAACACTTCAGTACATACAACCTTACAAAGATGTTCTTTTTTAAGCAAAGAAGTCCAAGTAACATTTTATTAATCAAAAGAGACACCTTGAGATTTATACAGACAGTTGGTTTGCACTGCTAACTTTCCTTACAGTTGGGTAATACAACTATATGGTGAAAAAATTAGTGTGATTCAGGAGACAGGTATTAATGCTGGACTTGCAGACATCTTTCAGATCCTGGCTGCTGGAAACTGTGCAACCCACTGTGATCGTGGAAATGGCCGTCAGTCCATAGACAGATGGCCTGCTTCCCCCAGTGTTTTCCCTGTATGTTCTTGTGTAATTGGAAGGATTTAAATGCATCTATCTATAAACGTGTTTGGTGACAATGAGATGAGCAAGCAGTGAAAGAAAAACATAAAACCAATCCAAGAGAAGCCTCACAAATTTTCTATTATACGGATAGAAAACAAGCACCAATTTGCTATTTTTATTTTTATACTTGTTCAAAGGATGGACTGTCTTCTCTGTTGGTGATCATGAAACCTGCTTTTAGCCTCCATTGTACCTCAGAGTTTAGTGCTGCATAGAATCACCCCGGAGCCCATTTATGGGGGAAAAGGCAACTGAATAAACAATTTATGGACAGATTTTGCCCTTACTTGCTCCCAGGTTTATGCTATGTTCAAATCCTAATCATGCTTTTGTTCTTCTAATTACACCTGTATCTGCAAAAAGCTCCCAAAGATTCTGTGGAGTGTAGGAGTTCATCTACCTGTCTCAAAATTTCACCATTTTTTCAAGGCTACAACAGATTTAAAATGATTTTCTTTGCTGTGATGTACCAATTGCAATTGATTGCTTTGCTGTTCCACAACAATTTGAATACACTTTGCTATTTGATCAAAACATTAATGATCCCTGTGGTGACAAATGATGAGTATAGTCTATTTAAACCTTCAGCACTTTATCTTTTTAGATTCTAACACAGAATAGAATTTTTGAGGGGGAAAAAGTAAAGTATTCTTCAATATGTAATTGCCAAGCAAAGAAAAATACAGTGCAAGGATCCTTCAATATATAGTGGGAAAACAAAGGGAAAAGAAATAGGAAATAAATGTTAATGACCATGTCTGCGCTCAAAGGAAAATGTGATACTGTGGAATTCTTCCAGATAGGAAAAACTAAATGATGCCATTATGATTTTGCTCATTATTTTTCAGTCTTTTGGGAGAAAGATGGGATATAAATGCACTAAATAAATAAATAACATTTGTGACCTTCCAGCTTTCTTTAAAAGACTGCAATTGAAGATGGGGATCATTTAACAGAGCTGTGACAAGCACATGGTTTCATGCAAAGAAGTCACAGGTTCAATATCTGGCATTTCCAGTGAACAGGATCACAACAAGCAATGAGAGAGAGCATCCCAGCAAGAAACGGATATACAAGATCTTGTTTTGCCTTGATCTCTACAGAGTACCTGCCAATCAGAGTAGAATGTCTCTGAAGTTTTTTGACCCATGGATATAGTAGGAATGTTGAGACAGTATTGTGCAAGCAGTCACAAAACGGCTGCTCCGGAATGTGGGCACATCATGCATCTACTAGCTCCTACTAGGCTGCATGTTTGATTTTTAGAGAGTGCTTTTCCTCCTCCTTTCCCAGGCACTCCTCTCTCAGGCTATTGCATACTCTCCAACTGTCCCAATTTAGTAGAGACAATCTCAATTAATCCCCTAGCTTCCCACTTTCTCAGCTGCTTTTAAAATGTCCTAGTTTCTCTCCCTTTCCCCTCTTTCTTCCTTTTGCCCTCAACTTATTTAAATTGCTGAAAACTGAATTCAAAGTGCAAAAGTAGTTTGCACTCAGTTAACTCAGCAAGGTGAAAAGAAGAGGCTCTTGCTTCTGCCTGTAGACTCAGGGGAAAAGCAAACTCTCATAGCAGGTATGATTTTTACCCATTAACAATTTTTGTCAGCTTGACCATATTCTGATGTCAGATTAGCCACATATGTCCTAGTTTTCATCCATGAAATGTTGAAGGGCATTGAGAGCCAGTGTGGTATAACTGGACCATGAGTACGAGCACTGGACCATGATTATGGAGACCAGAATTTGAATCCCTGCTCAGCCACGGAAGCTAACTGGGTGACTTGGGGCAATTTATACTCTCTCAGTCTCAGAGGAAGGCAAAGGGAAACTCCCTCTGAACAAATCTTGCCAAGAAAACCTTGTGTGAAGGAAAGTTTTTTTTCTCCCACTCCATGCTGAGTCCTGCCCTTGAGTAGGAATGGAAACTCTTGCTGCCACCACCTACTGATTTTTAAACCCCTTTATTGTGACTCAGTAGGAAGCTGCTGGGAAAAAGAATCTCTAAACTTAAAGCTTCTTCCTTTTCCCACCCTCTGTGGAAGAGAGGAATTCTATCTGTGTGTTTAACTGGCAAAGGCACATGTAGAAAGTCAGTGAGCAAGGAGATCTTTAAGAAAAGACGTTTTATTCTAAACACGCAATACAATGACAAAAGGTATACTATTCATGGATGCTACTTCCTCCAGGGATTACTTAGTAGTTACAAGTTACAAACAAGCCTATGTCATTTTAGCCAGAGTTTTAAAAGAACAAAACCCCCTAACACAATTAGCTAAGAACATTCCTATCTATTCATGTTGTTATCCAGATGCTGGGATGGTGTGGGGAAAAGAGGAAGCCAGGAGGATGGGCATAGCATTGGCCCAGCTTATCACCGGCTCTCTGTCTCTCGTGGAAGGTCCTTTGTCTCTCTCCCTGCCTCATGGTCTCTCAGGCCTTCTTGACTAAAGCATCTTGAAGCTTTTCACCTTTTCCCCTATCTGGTCTTCCTGACTGGGCAATTGACTCTCATAATCTCTGAAGTCCTTCCGTGATGCTGACCCCCAATAAATGTAACCTAAACCCAAAACCTCATTAACCCCTTGTTTACCTGGAGTAAGAACCATCCCCTTTCAGTTGCGTTGCCTAGAAAATGGGAAGAGCCCATTATCACACCTTGTGATAGATTTACCTGAGGGTTGCCAAAAGTCTGAAAAGACTTGAAGGCACATGATAACAACAGTGATGCTATCTTAAGGGACAATCTCAACCTGGATACACAAAGTTGTGAGAGGACAGTGGGAACTTTCCCATTTAACCTTTGTGGTGTTTTAGCCTGAGGATGGCAGTTCTGGTTTGCCACTTTACAAAATAACTAGAGCTGACAGAGAAAATTAGAGTGCTTTGCTGAGATCATTTTCTTCCCATTTCAGAAGGCAAATTGGCTGGGGGTGGAGGGTAAAGAGGCCTTGCAGGCACCAAGAAATGCTTCATAAAGATCACTGCACCCACTGGTGCTGTAATGGGAAACCTGCATAGAGGAACTGGAGCATCATTGCAAACAAACCTTTAACACATTGCTTTCTGGGGATCAATAAGGGTACAACAGTATTTTTAAAAATATATAATGGTGTTGTATTATGCACTGCAAAAAGCAGTATTTACTCACTACTCTTAAAGCATGCTTTGAAGGATTTGTACTTTTTAAGTGTAATTTTAAAAAATGAAAATAGGTTCAGCAGGACATCATGCACAAACAGGTTGCCCATACATAACCAGCAAGACTTCTCACAGATCCCTGAGTTAGTATCATGCACAAACAAGGTTAGTGTATGAATGAGAGAATCAGGGAGGGAGAAATTCAAAAAACAGTCAGTTACTTTTGAAATAAAAATGGCCATTTTCAGTTAACTCAGTATATCAGGATGATAGGAATAACTCACCAAAAACCTTTTAGGTAAGGGGTGGGATAAGGTTCCCAACTCTGGGTTTCTAGGCTTAAACCAGCTTACTGGACATAAGGAGAAATCCAAAACTGAATTGTGTTTTTATGGATGACGCATGGCTGCCAGAAAGGGAAATTCAAACTGGCCAAGTTCAAACTGATAAATCAACAGCCCTGGAAGTCAACTGAGGGAGATGAAGGAGAATGATTAGGCTTACATGTGCAGAGATGTACAAGTTTAGAGTCTTCAGCAGTTGGCATGACTGGGCACACTCTTTGTTCAGAAACAACTGTAAAAATAGGGGGAGAGGTGAGAAAACTGGTTGTGGGCTTAGTGGTGAGAAGTCGTCTCAGACAGAAGGAGGCACAAATGTATACTTTATAACTGGAAGACAAAAGCCCACAACTTTTATTTATTTACAGTTCAAGAGTGCTGGTCTGGCATGAGCTTTAATCCAGATGAGGTAATTTCCTGATGTCGGAGAGACCTGCCATCTCAGCTGGTCCACCAAGGCACTACTGAGAGATGACAGCTGTGAAACCCAGAGAGGCATATGGCATGGGGATTCTCTGTCACCTGAGGGTGAGACAGGTACCTTAAGGGGACCTCCTAACAGATAATGAAGGTTAGCCAGAGGGAGGGGCTAGGTGGGTGAGTCAGCAGAACAGAAAAATAACAGACACAAGGTTTGAAAAAGAGTTCCTTCTGTGAGTTTGAAAAAACAAAGAGTTCCTTCAGAGAGACAGAATTGGGGAAGTGTTTGCTTGTTAAGAGCTAGAAGTGTTTTTCTGTTTGATAACATTTGATTACCAAATACCTTTCCCTTGTTAGTTCGTTTAATAAATATTTTATTCTATTTTTTTACGAGCAGCCTCCATACAGTCTCTCTTTAATTTGAGCTCAGTTATACACACTACCACTAGTGACACATTCAGTTGGGATAAACTTGAAAATGCTTTGCCCTATTTCCACAAGGGTTGTGGGCCTAGGGAAAGCAGAAGGGGGATATAAGTGTGGAGAGAGAGCCAGGAGGTGGTAAATATATAATAGGATGCTACTTCTCCAGGAAGGGAGAATTTAAAGCAGGCCTGATCTGTCACAGCTCTGGAGGGCCCAGATCTCCACATTTTGACAAGGTATACCACAGTTAATGAAATAGATGGGGTGTTGGACGTTACTTCTTAAAAAAAACATGGTACCAGAGGGAGAAATAACATAGAAAGAAAAGGGCTTGGCTCCTACACCACAAAAAAAGAAGATAGGGATAAAATTTTTGTTGATATAAAGTATGAAAGATAAAGATGGAAATAGGTTAATTCAACTAAGTTAAAGTTTAAGACAAGATAGAAGGATAGGAAAATCATATTTGAATAAAAAACACTTGTAAAGGAAAAAGAAGAGAGAAATGAAATAAAAATCTTGAGCCAGAAGCGAATAATTGTGATTTAATATTTAGAAACTCAAATAAAGGGAGAGGTTTTTTTCTTCTGGAAATAAAATTTATTTGATAATTTATTGTTGGTGAATATTAAATAGAGAATCACCAGAATGAAAACAGAAGAAGAGAATAAGGGAAGGTGGAACAGGTTTGTATATAGAAAATCTGTTTTGTATTGAAGTGTGGTATTGAATGTATTTTTCATATGGAATCAAAAACGTAAAAGGTAAAGTCATTAGAATAGATCAAGGAACTGATAGAGGAGATGTGAAAGTGTATGGATGTATGGATATTTTCTTTTGTTTTTGTTTCATTTTTTTACTGTAACTTTGTAAGGTGTGATGTTTGCTTTATGTTACTAAAGATGAATAACAACAACAACAACAGATCAGTTCTACATGTTTCAGCAAACCTTTTATCCAAAACTACCAACTGGCACATGTGAAATGATATAAGCAGGTCAAGTAAGCCTTGCATAAGTAAACAAAAACATTTAGAACCCTCTACAGACCTGTTGAAAACTTCTTCTGAAGGCCATCACAGATTATTTTTTTTCTTTCACCAGCCTCACTTTTGTTATGATTTCCATTTTGGTGTCCAAAATAGATCCATGTTTTTTTAATAGGCTGAAGACAGCAGTAAGGCCGCTTAACCTGCTTTCTCCTTTTCTCTCTTTTGCTGATCATGCACGCTCAGTAAAGAATTCTAGAGCCTGTTGTAGGCAAGCACACACAACAATAGTAGGATCAGTCGATGAGTATCCCATTCTTGCCCAGCTCAAGCTTTATTGAACTGGTTATTGTAGACACACTGCTGCAAACCAGCAAATGAAAGTCTGTGTTTCTGTAGTTATCCTTTGCCAGTGTAAATACTGTTAAAAAAAACAAGACTTCCAGCCAGATAGAAAACAAGGAATAAAAGAAAGTGGGCAGAAAAAAGACTATGGCCATTTCCACACGGAGTATTTGAAACGGTGCCAGGGAGGACGTCTGCACCTGGGAGCAGACTGGATCTGGATTATTTAACAGAGATCCGCACCTCAGCCCGCTCTGGAACGACCCCAAGTGGTCCTCCAGCATGCTTTTGAAAAGCCTGTTTCTTTCGGTCTTTCAAAAGCACGGAGCGTGCCAGTGCGAGCCTGCTCTCTGTGCAGATTTGCAGGCTTGCACCAATGCGAGCCTGCGATCTGCCGGGGGCGGGCTTTAGGCTGGCGAGCTTCAGCGGTTGATTGAGACACTTGACCAACCGGAAGCCACCATTTTCAATGTTGGAGCAGTGCGGAGCGACGAGCACGCACTGCTCTGGAGCAGCCTGGACCAGACCAGGGAGCCAGAAGACCCGGTAAGTACCGGCAGGGGGCGATTCGCTCGCCCCGTGCGGAAATGGCCTATGTTAAATGAAACCTCTTTGCCAGAGGCTTTGTTAACTGAGAGGGACCTGTATTTTAAGGCTTCATTTTACTGGTTTTCTTCTTTCCACCTCCCTTCCATTTGATGTATTAATCCTATGTGTATATCAGAGTTGGCTAGGAAAGAAAAAAGGCTGCAACAGGAAAGAAACTGTGATTGGTAGAGGTTAAAGACTGGCAGGGATTTTACCTTCTACTTTGGCAATCATATACATATCTACTTAGAAGTAAATCCCAATGAGTTCAGTCTTGGATAAATGTGTACAGGATTTGTAGCCTGAGAAATCCTAAAAGACTATAGGAATGCATGATACATATATCAGTCATGTTTTTTTCTTAATTACATTCCATTTATATCCTGGAGCACATTGGTTTCGCCCACCCATTTTTACACTAAGAACAACTTTTGCCCTCTTTTTGCCTGGCCATACCATTTGACCACACTTGGTCACACTTGGCCTGATTTTTTCCTGTGAAATCCTGGAAGGCATAATTTCCTATTTTGCAGCCTCCACCCCCCCCTACCCCCCGCCACTATTGATCATTCTGGGAAAGATTTTTTGTATTTCTTTCTAAATGGGGAAAATTTTCAGATAATGTAGTAAACTAGCTGTGTTTTATGCTCACTGTAGCAGAAAGTGTTGAATTATATTCTTCTAGGGATCATTTCTGGGACTATTATTTTATGATATTAAGTATTTATGTCTGCTGCAAAATTAATTTTTTTTCTCAAAAAGTCCTTTTCAGCTTCTCCTCACCTCTCAGAACATCTATGCAAGGATAATAAAATTCTTTTCAGCATTCCCTCACCTCCTAGAACATCTATACAAATTAAAAATGGACAATGTTGTATTAAAAACTGACTCTTGAAAAGGTAAAATAAATTCACATTAATCCCATATATACCTCATCATCAGGGTATCATACCATCTAAAACACCAAGGCCTCAGATCTGAAATCTAATGTATAATAAAGACTGTCTAAAACTCTATTCTTTGAGATATCAAGCTGTATGAAAGCAATAAATTGTCTAAAATAACAATGCAGGCAGACACTGGAAGGAGTTACCCAGACAGAAAAATTACTGTCTGAAAACGATGCCTTAGTGCTTTTGATCTGTCTCTGTCAATCACATTCAGCATTATATGTTTTCTGTCTTCTTATGGCAGTACCAGGCTCTAGAAACTTGGAATTATCATTCAAGTTACAGCACAAACTGGACTCAAGAGGATCACCCAATCTAATCTTCTGTCTCTGAAACAGAAAACTGTGTGGTCTTCCTGCTTCTAGGTACACTAGACACAGGAGCTTTCTTGATATCCCCCCAAATAGATTCAGTATTCTAGGTCCTTTAAAGTTCAGACTAAATCCCACAGCAGATTTAATGGCAAGGGAATATCTGGCTTTCAACATTTGCCACATTCAAGTAGGATACACTTTTAAGATCTTTCTTGTATTTGGCTGCCTTTTACAAAGCTGAGTGTTGTCTGTTTGCAACACTCAAAAAATCCTACTTCCTAGACAAAACCTCTGCTTAATACATACTCTTCCCCTCTTCCCCTTTGATTATTATTTGGTCCAAAGCTATGCTGACCTGGACCAAAGCTATGCTGTTAAAATCATTCACACCATCATTGTTCTGAGTATGAACTACCTTTCTTTAAATCTCTCCATGGCTTCTTATCCACTCCTAGATCTAGCATTAGCCCTTAACTTATTCAACTCTACCTACCAGTCACAGACATCCACAATTCTCCCTATATGCTCAGATGACTTCATCCTTTCTCCCTTGCTGCTTCTTAACATTTGCAGTTGCCTCTCAGAACACAAGTCTGACACCACCTCTTACTTTCTTCCAGTCCTCCATCACAACACACCCTTTCCATGAAGACTGTGACACAATCTCTTCTGGAACGCATGATTAAAAGCCCAAAGAAAAGGAAAAGAAGCTAGGCTACACCTGAGGTTAGTCATATGTCTAAACAAACAATAGTTTGCAGCTGCAATAACCCAATCTGAAATATGCTCCTAAAACCAGATGGGCCTCAATGCTAGCTTTATGCTGAAAATGGCTCCCTCCTGGCTGCTTTTTGCTGAGCATCTGTGGGAATAAACAGCAGCCAAGCAGGTGCAGAATTTCAGCAGAGAACCAATGTGGGCTCCCAATTCAGGTTTGGATCACATTCTAGATCAGGGCACCATGACTCCTTTTTCTCCCCAAATAAATGCAGACAGGTTATATATTCTCGCTTAAACATATGACTGATACAGTGTGTAATTTGTCCCTAACATGACTGCATGCTCTTTGTCTTCTCCATGCGTTGCTCTCTCTGCACCAACAATGTCCAAATTAAGACATTAAACTCTTCAGAGGCCTGTCTTCAAATGGCCTGAATGCACCACAAAGGAAATAGTAGCAGCTGTTGTTGTTGTTGTTGTTGTTGTTGTGATTATCCTCGTAAAAACAACAGCAAAAGACATTGGGTTGGCTTAAGAGTTTGTCAAACTAAGACCATTTCCGCACTACAGTGTTAAAGTGCTGCTATTCCACTATCAACCTCCTATGGAATTCTGGGGTTTGTAGTTTAGGGAGGGCACTTCAAATTCTCAGCCAAAGAGCTCTTTGGTCTCAGTAAACTACAAACCCCAGAATTCCACAGAACATTGAAAGTGGAATAACAGCAGTTTAACACTGTAGTGCGGAAATGGCCTTAGAGAAGACCCACTGAAATTAATGGGACTTAAAGCAGTCATCACTGAATTCAGTAAGTGTGACTAAGTCTATATATAACGTAATGCCACTGGACATTTCCATAAATTTAGATATTTCTTGTTGAACAATCCTATAACGTGTCACACATTTGTCTTCCTACAAAAGCTACTGCTGAATCAGACAAAGTTTGAACATTTGAAGCTTCAGGCTACCTTGGGTTCTATTTAGTTTTTATAGGGCTTTATTTTATTCATGAAAATTCTGAAAATGTACATTTTTAAAGCCTTTTGATTCAGCTGGGTCTCTAATGGTAAATAAATAATCTAATACAACTTGAGCCAGAAAGACATCTGTGTGTCATCACAAGTTGCAGACTCATTATCTGGAGTCAAAAATATTCCTACAATAACGGCTGTCATTGCTTTTTAGGACAGAACATCTCTGTTCACAACAGTCTTACTGTTACCTTTGTGGAGAAATGTGACCATGACCCCTGCAGTTTTTTATGGTCATTCTTAAGATTTTGGCTCAAACAGAGACTAACTGGATTTTTATCCATGATTTCCTCCCCCGTCCTAGTCCTCCATTCCAGAAATAAGCTTCAAACTGTTGAAAATAAGCACCCAGAAGAGAGTTTAGTTGTTTCTTTAAAAAAAAAATCAGTCTGATCATCAGTTTTTTTTGGCTTTCAGCACTGACACTGTGCATTTTCAATCTGATATATATGCATGCAGACTTTCTGATATCTTAGCATCTACCTTTTTGTACCCTGACAAGCATACACCTTCATTCACCATGGAAAATACATCTTGTCCCTATGCAACTGCTTTGACCTTCTTCCAACTGACAATTTCTGACAAACGAATCAAAATTCATAGAAAATTATTGGCTGGAATGTCAAAGTGAACAAGAAAGCTGGAGCATTTTCATGTAAGCTCCTCAAATTCATTTTGTATTATAAAGCTAAAAAGTGGCTAATTCATCAGTAGACCAAGAGATTCAATCTGCAGCTGCTCTAATGAACCCAAATCTGCAGGGTAGATGAATCCTACACACATAAATAAGAATGTGTGCAGGATGGAAGAGGGGGAGAGGGAGAGGGAGAGGAATTGTTGTTGCTGAGAGATTGGATGGTATTTTAAAATGCCCCCCACCCACAATCTTCCTCCGCTGTACTATATTACATTCAGTGGCTACAGATGCCTTCCACAATGGGGGTAGGGGGAACGGTGAATCCACTCTGGGTTTTAGTCTAAACATTTCAGGTTCTATCCAAAGTTCTGAATCTTATCCTCAAAAACAAATTTAAAAATTCAAACTACATTCCAGATTCAGATTCCCTATGCCCCTGACATGAACCCACCATCGCTACTGACATGAACCCACCATCGCTACTTTGTCATTTCAAATTTGCAAAACTTTTCCTGAAATGAAGTCTCTAAATATTTCATGTGGTATACCGTAGGTACAGATGCTTCCACAAAATGCTAATCAGCATGCACTAAAGTATAAAATGCACATACTGTAATAAACAGAGGCCATACAACATCCCACATCCATGAACACAGAACAAATGTAAAATGCCAGAGTCAAAATGCATCTAATATATTATCTCAGTAATCTTTACAACAGAGCAGGGATGAATCAACCATTTTGGCATGAAGGGTTCAACAGTCATAAGCAGACGGAGGGAAGGAGAAGTGAAATGAAAAGGCAAATACATTACCTTTTTAATTTGTTTTTATTCTCCAAAATAACCGCTCAAATGCAATCAAGCATCAGGTGAACTACACCTTCCACACAAATATTAAAGGTAAAGGAGCCCTCTCGTCTTTTACATGTGGACATGCTATGCACATCCAAAAAGGGTCATCAACATGCACCATAGTATAAAATGCATGCATTGTAATAAATAGAAATCTTAAAACTTCACACATAGAAAAGCACACGATAACAGGTTTTCACGTAAACTGAGGAGCTTTATTTAGTAACTGGTTTCAAAGAAATATTGTTTTAGGTTTTTATGATTTTATATGTTTTTAATGTTTTTTAATTGTTTTTAAATGTTTTGCTGTTTCAGTTTGTTGATGGAAGCCACCCTGGATCCCATGGCAGGAGAAAGGCAGCATACAAATAGAATAGAATAGAATAGAATAGAATAGAATAGAATAGAATAAAATAAACAGCTGTATAACCATTCATATGCTTTGTGATAAGTACTGTGATCTGGAAGTCGCTAGCACTATCTTCCTATTTGTTATTTGGTTACTCTAGGATGTGCAAACATTTGCTTACACATAAACACAGATACATACCCTTCCCACATTAAAAAGAAACAGGGGAAGGGCTGACTGTGCCCCTAAGGCTTGTTCATTTGGCAGAGGCCATGGGATTGCTCTGCAACCATAGGAATCAATTCCTTGGTGTGATTAGGAAGCACAAGGTTGAGCCTTACACACAGAAGCTCCTTTAACACATCCCAAAGCATGTATGGCTATGGGGACACATTCCCACACCCCCTTGAACACATTTAGTACACATGCAGAGGGGGATGAAGTGAATGGATTCAACCCTGGCAACCAGAATCTTGGCAGGAGCTTCTTGAGTGGCTCTTGGATACGTTGCTACCAAAGACCACTTCCATGAGTCGTGGGAAAAACCTGATTCACTGACAGCTGCTCATTGAGACTTGCTTGACTACAGAAGAAAGGCCAGGAAGCCTGAGGCACTGTGGCTCCTCAAACTCAGCTTCCCACTGCCTGAATTTGAAATGCATAGCTGGCCTTTCCTCAGCTGGGTTGAATTTTTGGACTGTACTCTCCTGCTCTGTGCTGCATACCTGAACAGCTAGACTATTAACTCCCAGATGGATGAAAGATAATTCTCTGAACCCTTGAGTGCTCCTATATTTCAGCTCATTCTGTTTTCTTTTTTGATATCCCAATCAAGGACAGGGATCTCAGCATGCATTTTTACTTCTATATCTGGGAAAAGAGACAATGTCTTCTTCAATTCCTGGCATCCTAGGAAAGCTACCAGAGCTGCACTGTTTTAGCAGGGTCACTTCTAGCACCTGTTCTGGATTCACCATAGTGGCAATGGGGTGCTAATGCTTTCCATGTCATCCGGACAGTGAATGGCTCTGGATTTTAGTGTGAAATTCAAAGGAGCCACTTAGGTATTGAATCTGTTTGAGGGACAGAATTCAGCACCCTGATTGGATCCTTTAAAGTTCAAGCCAGAACCACAGAGTAAATATACCATCCCCTTAACGCTGGAGCCACCAGCTGTCACAGCATGCTGGGCAGCAGAAAGTGAGCCTCTGTGTTAATATCCCACAATGACGACATTCACTTAGGTATTCTGGGGAACTCGGGGAAATAAAAGTGCTACTGCTGCTGCATAGACAAAAGGTGAAGCTGGCCATGAATGTCCTGTCGACCATAGGACATTCTGAGCATCAAGCAACAGTGTGGGCAGTAAATGGACACACTGACTTTGCAGCTTGCTTTGTATTGCTTGAATTTCTTGTGAGTCTGAGGGACACGATGTCAATGACTCTCTAAAATGGAAGTGACTGCATTGTCAAGCCAGCTTGCTTGCCACCGTATCTCTCCTCCGGCTGCCTGCCTCACCTCCTATCCTCTGTAAACAAATCTGGAAGACTTTTTTCCCTAATCTAAGATAAACAGAAACTGGTGGTAGATTACACAGTGATGAGAGTTACACCACAAATGGCCAGAGGTTATTAAAGAAAGGATGTGTGGGAGGGAGCAACCAGATGTTCACATAAAATATTGATTTTATAAATTTGGATGTTTGCCCTTCCTCCCTGGCAAACTCTGAAAAATCAGCAATATATTCTAACAATATTCAGCTATATTTTCCGGCATGACCCTCAGAAAGAACTTTAGTTTAAAACATGCATGGCACAACATATCTAGAATATTTTGCAATAATGTGCAGTGGCGTTATCTTTTTTCCTCCTTTCTCTCTCGGTGGATTCTGCTGATACAGAGGCAGGTTTTGTTTTTTTTTCATTTTCTACCCGACAGGTTATTTCACATTTCCAAGACTAAATAATGGAACTGAAAATAAGTTTTAGTGCTAAACTCTTGGATCCTGGTAGTTCACATTAAATTTGTACATGAAAATAATTAGTTCTTTGAATAAAGGAAGGAAAATAAGCACTTCAGTTTGGAGGAGGCTGATTTTTTTAAGTGCATGCAAAGAGAAGCAAGTGATTGCTGACATTATAAGATCTTTGATAATTTGGTTTATGGCAATGGGTATTTGTTCCTCTATAATATATTATTTAAATAGTACAGCTTGATTTCTAAAGGAAAGATTTGAAAATTCAGTTCGGCTGATCCTCACACTGTCTCAAAAGGAAGCCTTTCCAACCATATGTAGAGAATGTCTGACAGTTGTTAGTTGACAGAATATGGCATTCTGAACATGTTTAAGCTCTTGTGAAAGTCCTGGAATGTATTCACACTGCACAGTCATAGCACTTCAAAACCACTTTAATTGCCAAGGCTCCATTCTACAGAATCCTGGATCTATAACCTGTTCAGGCAGTGAGAATTCTCTAATGCTCTCCCCTGACCTACAGCACTAGAGCTCTCTGGTAGAGCATCATGAAACTAGAAATCCCAGGATTCCACAGGAAGGAACCATGCTAGAGATTTCAAAAACTGCAGACTTGGACATCTGGACTACACACAGACATACATAACTACTTAGCTGCCCTTTCGAGCTGGTTAATTTCATAGGTTCTACATTCACCATTTCTTAACATCAGTCCCTGAGCATGGTATGAGGCAAGTTGTTGCCCTTGTATCTTAACTCCATGTATTAGCCTCCTCTACACTTCACACTTCTTAGGTTTGTACTATTTACAAATAGATTAATAACGTAGCCACACTGATTTGAAAAACTCTCAGCTGCTACTGATGACTAATAATATATCCATATAGCATGTGGAAAATAACATATATTGGGGACAATGGGATGTTAAATCAATCCATCTGGAGGTACCGGGCTGGGGAAGGCTGAAAGAGCTTAAGGCCACCAAATAAATTTCATGCTGAGAGGATATTTGAATAGTATTGGGAAAATAATATTCTCAGATTCTTTAATTCTTAACTGAGAGAGGATTTCATGATGTGCTGAAACACCTGGCTGAAAAATAGTCAACCTCTCTCTCTTCCCCTTATTTTATTTTATTATTTGGCCCCTCTTCAGAAATGAAGAGGCCAATATTTTTTGTCTGTTTGGTCAGCAGCAGCAATAAGAAAAAAAGCTCTGGGTTTTTCCAGGAAAACATTTATTTTGTACACACACATAAAGAAAGTATTTTGCAAGGGGAAAAACTGCAAAACAATCTTTGTGAAATATTCATAAGAAAGCCCTGAAGTGTAAAAATAATAGACAAATGTACAAAACCTATTATAATCTCATGCCAAGAGAGAAAATTTACATGAAAGAATTGAATATGCAAAGATTTACATTTCTAGACTAGGATTCTATAGGGGTAAGTCACTTGTTTAAACAGATCATTCTGTGAATAGTTTAGCATTCTTGCTGCTCAAACACAAAGGTATCCAAACCTCCCTGCATAAGCAGTGGCAACTATAAACAGCATAGAATGCACAGTCTTAGCCACCCACTGCACTAGCAAACCATTACCAGAGGAAGGGGCTCCCATCTGATACATTCATCTATTGAGAGCTTAGAGCAATGAATCTCAAACTATCTGATGTGAGGGGCCAGAAACTTTTTTTTCTCAGTGTGCCAGGAATTGGTACCATATGTGTGCCCATTGGTTACAACTGTTTCTGAACCAGTGGCTAATCGATAGTTCATGGACCACCAGTTTGAGTAGCCTTGTTTTTAATGTCTGGCTTTGTTCAGCCCTCCCAGCCAAGGCACCATGGGGAATGAGGCTTAGGAAACTGCCTATCAAAAAGGCACAAGTGATTTCCCAAGCCACACTTTCCACAGCTCCTTAGCTCTGAGGACTGAATGTAGCCAGGCATTAAAGAACCAGGCAGCTTGCAATAATGGTGATCTGTGCTGAGAAGCTCCTGTCCGTTCATCCATGATACTACTACTGCTGAAATGTTCTTCTCTGTCCAACTAAATAGTATCTTGATTGTAGAGTTGAACTACTAAAGTACAACAAGTTGTAGCTTGTGCTGGTTACCAACATGTCATTCAAACAAAAGATTAGACTAGAAAAAGATGCTTTATTGCATGTATGCATGCGCACATGTAACCTCAGCTGCTGCTTCTGACTCTCCCCTGAAAATTTAAATCAAATATGGATCTGAACTGAGAGCTTTGCCAATATTATTTTCGCAATCAGTAGCAAAAGAAATAAGACCTTTTGGGAAGACTGATCTTCAGAGCAGCTTCCTATGTAATGTCAGACCAGATTTATTTACAAATTCCATCTGACAAGCACGCCTTCCTTTTAATCCATGATTTAATTACCCATCACTGCTGTCTGGTATTTTGGGACATCAACTGCTTCAACCTGTGCTATTAAAGATGTGTTATGTTCAGAAACTTTAAAGCAGGTAATAAATAGCAGGCGTGGGGAGGAAGCGTGCAGCAAATGGCCACATCTTAATAAACTGTAGTAGAATGTGTTTGCATTAATAATGAAGATCTTTCATAACAGATTTTTTTCTTCTCTTTTTATGCATAAAACACAGGTTTCCTTATTACAGTGAGTTATCCTTATAAACTAAAAGCATTTAGAAAATTGAAAATGATGGAAGTATGGTTTTATATCCAAGAAGATCAGCATGGATGCTTGCCTAGAATCTACAGTGAACTAACAGCCTGTTCAATACTCAGGGACTGTATGTCTCAAACAAGTGTCCTCAGCTCTATACAGAGGGCAGAGCACAGTGGGCTACGGTGGAACACATGCTACAACTAGAGATGCACAAGCAGTGGTTCAGAAATAACTTAGTTCTTTTCAGTGATCTCAAAAGCTCAAAAAAAAAAAAAAGTACACCAAGACCCAACATTTGCCCCACACCAGCCATTTTTAGAGAGCAGATCTTTCAAACCAATGGAAATTTCCACTGATACGAACAGGCCATATTAGTGATTTATAAATGCCCCTAAACATGCACATGCATCGACTGTAGAAGGTCCTGATAGTCAAATATTCTTCTTCCCTCAAAACCACTGGTAACTGTACTGTAACTCAGATGGTGGGCAAACTGTGGTTCCCCCGATGTTGTTCAAATACAACCCTTATAATTTCTCATCACTGGCTATATTGGCTATGGTTCACTGGAGTTGCAATCTAACAATATTTGGAGGACTGCTAGTTGCCTCTACCCCTGCTATAGCTATTCATCTTGCCTTCCATGATATATATTACTGTAAGTACAGATGCAACTTCATGTCCCTATGGCACAAAACAACCCACGACTTAATTAATCCTTATTAAGTGAGGTGCAGTAAAAGAAGAATACAGGTAGACAGGTGGCAGGAGATGAACTCTTACACACATTTTTAAAATGTTTCATTTTAAAGGAGCCATTACTTTAAGTGGGGGCTACTTCTAATTACAGAGCCCCATTTGGAGGAAAAATCACTTCATAAAAAGCAGTCTGAAGAGGGAAAGGCTAGGTGGGAGACAGTTTAGAGCTCCACAGCTGGCAACGACATTCCATTTTAACCCCCTCTTCACTGTTTTACAAAACAGTTAACAATTTGATTGTGACACAGGTCTGCTGCTATAAGGGTAAATCCTAACTTAGTTAGAGTAGCCTTACTGAAGTTAATGGGATTTATATTAGTTGTGAGTAACTTGTCCAATTTATTTCATTGATTCTGCTCTTAATATGATTATATCTGGATTCAAACCATTACAGTTCTTGCTTGCTTAATAAAGTTAATAAAATTTAATGGTCAACTCCTGTATTTTTCAGATATTGAAGATACCTAACTCATTTATAAGCAGGAAAATTTTAACCAGAAAAAAACTAGGATGTTTGTCATCTTATATAAGGACTCAGTTTTCAAGAAGATAAAGCAATAAATTAGTTTCTGCTGGCACACTTGCTTGTCATACATAATTCTGCCTCTAGACCTGGCAACACACAACCTCCACACTCTGCCAAAATAGGAGCTTTTTGGTTTCACTGGACAGTCAGAGCAGATCTCTTGGGAAGAGACTTAATGACTGCAATAGAGAATTGAAGTTTCATGGCTTTCTTCCATAGCCTTGTCCTGTCCTTGTACTCTCACCACTCTTTTGGGAAGAGTGGGGAGGCAGAGAATGGGCTCTCTGCCTACATGAACACATGCTCACTGTAATATCCAAAACCACAGAATGTATACTTGCAGGCTTATGCCTCAACAACATTACTTTTGTTTCCTCTGTATGATTTCTTTTTTCCCCTATCATCTTTCCATCATGGAGAAGCCACAAGCTTTGAAACTCTGTTGTTCTTGTTATGTGCCTCCAAGTTGACTCCAACTTAATGGGGTTTTTTGGCAAGTGTTTTTTGTGCTTTCTGGCTGGACCAATAAAGATATCATAAAATGTGGATTTTGGATTTGGATTTCATTTAAATGCCAATGGAGATACTCCTGCAGCAAGTGAAGGAAAATGCTATTACTGGCCTAGATACATGTATGGGTGCTTAAATTATACACCTTATCTGTTAGAGTTATGCTTGGTGAGGGTCAAAGGAAAGAGCAGGACTCTCATAAAGACTGACTGAGACTCCTCATTTTGCTGGGCCTGAGATTCCTTCTGTAGTTTGAGCAGGATTCTGTTAGTAACCTGATCCGTATTTGACAGTAAATGCTATTGCACATAGCACCACGAGTTCTCATTGAAACATGGGAAATTTTAAATCTGAATAAAGTATGATAGTTCTTAAAGTACCTTAGAGTCCTTTGCTCAGTTAATCCTATCCTTGCCCAGGATACTACCTGGACTATAATTCCCAAAATCTCACAGCCAGTATGGCCACTGAATTCTGCAGTGGCCCAGTCCCACTTAGCCCACTCATTACAAAAAGAAATACTCAGATGTTTCAGAAATTCAAGGACTCCACTCACAATTGAGCCTGCAACTAAAGACTTATTTTTAATGCATACAACTTATTTTCAGTAAGTACAGTAGACAGTTTTCCATAAGATCAAAATATTTAATTCTTAACTGAATATAACAGGATACCAGAAAGAGCTGGGCTTAAGGTATCTTAGGGCCATACCTGTTAGGCCAATCAAAAGCAAACAAAAATGTGTGCATGCTTTCAAGAATATTCAGATCTTTTCATTAAACAAAATATTCTAAAAAAGGGGGGGAGTGCAAGGGAGACCCCAGAGTGTATCTAGCATAAACAGAGCCTAGGGCAAGTGTGGAAGTTGCACTTCTACTTCCAGGACTGCTTCCTCCTTCTCCTTGTCCGCTGCCACTGCTTCCAGCACTGCTTTTTTCTGCCCACCCACCCCCCTCGCATTTGCGCCTAGGGTACATACCCTTGCTCCACCCTAGATAGGCCTCTGGAAGACTCTATTTTGACCTTGAAGTCTTGCCCTAGGATGGACAAGAGTAGGAAGAATAAGCAAACTTTCAAGCGAGGGCCTACTATAGGGGTAGGTAACTGCCAGGGGTTAGGCCATGCTAGCCCTCCTTGCTATCTTCATCGGCTGCATGTCTTGCTGAATCCTCACCTCCTAAGTGAGATGGAGATGTTTTTGCAAGGCAAATTAAGGATTCTGGAGCAGCCTAGAGGCCTCAAAAACAATCTTGGGGGAGGGACCATATAGTCCATTTTTGGAGGAACCTTTGTCTGGTGAATCGGAACAAACAGAAGCTTGCATGAGTTTTTGTTGACAGTGAGTTTCATTCCCTTCATGCAGTGACACCAGAGCATTTGCAATAATTTATGGTCATCTTTGAGGTTCCCCAGAGTAAAACTATTGAACCTTTTGTAGTAACACATCCAGAGTACATCTGAAGCCATCACCTTTGATTAATATTTGTAACATCAAGGCTGGCCTTGACAGCAGGACCCAGTGTGGACTGATCCTCTGTCATGTAGTTCCACGAATCACAGAATCAGAGTTGGAATGGGTCACAAGGGCCACCTAGTCCAATCCCTGCCATGCAGGAACACACAACTACAGCATTCCCAGAAGATGGCTATCCAACCTCTGTTTAAAGACCTTAAATGAAAAAGAGTCCATCCCCATTTGAAGCAGTCTATTCCACTCATGAACAGCTCTTACATCTAACTTCCTAATGTTTAGGTAAAATCTCTTATTCTGTAATTTGATTCCACTGGTTCATGTTCTAGTTTCTGGAGCAAAAGAAAACAAGCTCGTTGCATCTTCTACATGACATCTCTTCAGATCTTTAAAGACAGCTATCATATCTCCTCTCAGTCTTCCCTTCTGAAACTAAACTTACTCAGTTCTCTAAGCTGTTCCTCACAGAGCTTGGTTTTTCAGATCTTTTAGCATCTTGGTCACCTTCTTCTGAACACATGGCTCACATTTCATGCTACATGATCCCGGCTGGCAGTCTCTGACTTTCCTACATTGGGACTTAGCTATATTTCCTATAACCTCTTCACTTGAATCAACTTGCTGTATCCAGAGAGACTCATTGCCTTCAATACTCAGACAGATCCTCCTCCTCTGGGAAAGCACCCACTTTGTCTTTCTAACCAGCCTCCATTCATGGAACAGCCCAATTACATTCCCAGCACTATCATTCTGCCTCATATCTCTCTTTACAAGTCTCCCATTCTCCCATATGTGGCCTTAATCTCTTGGGGACCTCTGGGAATCCTCAGAAGGCATAGCTCACAAGTGTTCTGAATGCTTTTTATCAACTTCTGACTATACCCATTGCCTTGCTCATTCACTGAAAAAGCTGGAGAGTCCCAAGCATCGCTATGGAGTCTTTCAGCACTGTAAGCCAACAGCCTCTATGTTCCTCCCTCTGCTCCGGCTGGCACCTCCACACCCCTTCTTTCTCCTCCTTACTCTCTTTCCCTAGTTTCCTTCTTGATTCTCTCATTGTTAATTAGTCTTCTTGCAGCAGTCAGCATCTGAGGAGAAACCCTGTTTCTGGCATGTTTGTGAGACTTTATTCCAAACTCTGTTTTTACAACTTTCACACTACACAGTTATAGCACTATGATTCCATTTCAACTGCTATGGTTCAATTCTATGAAATTCTCAGATCTGCAGTTAGCAGCAAGTATTTAGATTCTCAGCCAGAGAGTTCTAGTGCCTCACCAAACTATAAATCCCAGGATTCCAAAGGATGCAGCCATGACAGTTTAAGTGGAATCATAGTACTATAATTGTGTAGTGTGAAAGGGCCTCAGTTTGTGTTTGTCTGCCATTTGCTTTCCTTGTGACTGCCTGCAGTTCAGGAGTCTAACCACCTTTGGATATATTAGCCCTACTGGCTGTACCTAGACAACCTGATACACCAATTGAGTTATGGTGGCTGTTGCATTATGGGAACTGCAGCACAATTCCCATAATGCAGCAGTTGGAGGGCAACATGTTCAATTGGAGGCTATGCTACAATGTGCATGCTTGTTACTTAATTATAAAGTTAAGCATGTGATTTCAGGGTGTCCAGATTCTCTGAGGCCTCTTCAAAGCATTTTTCCCTGAAATTATTTTGAATATTTTTTTCAAAATTGGACATAGTTGAAACAACACAAAAGGTCAAAGACTAATAATGCATACATATATACACATATTAATGACTGTCATTCTTTCCTTTTCAGATAACTTGAATAAATACATAAATTTTAAAATGGTAGCTCTGTTTTAGCACTTTCAAGTTCAAAATAAAAGAGTTTTAAAATATTGTTATCAAGCATAAATGTCAGTTCCTTAGCATGCAGAAACCTTTCACCTACAACCTTTTCAGTGAATCTGATCAGTGCCTGGATGGAAGACAAGTGGGAGCTTCAACTGAGTAGTGCCAAACATTTCAAAGTAAAAGCTGGATGGAAGCATAATAAATAAATCTTTTTCATATAGGATCCATCAAAGGAATCTTGGGGATTTTACATAAAATAATGCATTTAAACCCATTTTAATCCAGTTAAGATAAGTACAGAAGGCATAGAGAAGAGATACGATAAGACACAATTTAGACATACATATCTTGGCTTAACATGCAGTGATACAGATAACCCTTGATAAAAGTTGTTACTATAACTTCCCTGTGATTATGTGATTATTCCCTGTGCGTATGTATACACTATATGTATAGTGTATAGCCCCATCTAGACATACAGTGCAATCTATACATATATCTACTGAGTGATACATATATATATAGTGCCATCTATTTGTTCCTATCTCATTTGTATTTTTTTAAGCACCAACAAAATATTTAGATTCATACTATTTAAAAACTGCTTTTCTAAAAAGAAGTGAGTTGCGGATTCCACATTATCTGCAGCCAATCAGGATCATAGACAATTTATAGCTGTAGTAAGATCAGTTTCCCTGAGTCAGTCCAGGAGAAAAGCTTGTAGATCTAAACAAAATGGGCAGTGCATTTCAGTCGCTCACAGCACAATATACCCTTCTTTTTTATTATTTTTATTTTACTTTTAGATACGACTTCCCTTTTCCAAACAGGCTTTCCTGTAACAAGGATCATTGCTTTAATGATCATAATAATCATTGCTCTTAATCATCAGTTGGCTCAAAAGAGCCTGTATCTCTGAATGGCCACAAGTGCAGCATATTGCTTGTAAACCTGCTTTTTGGGAGCTACTGCAAATCAAAATGGTAAAATAGCATGTATGTTGATGTCTCTCATCTTAATACTGGTATAAAAGTAGATATGCTGTAGACTTCCAGCAGATTATACCTCCTTCTTCAGTTCAAGCAAAATGTAGTGGAACTTAATGATTAATATCACCAATTCAAACAGATTAAGCTGCTATGCTAAAGTTAGAAACCTTCCAACTGTGCTTTGCTGATTTAGCAGGGATAAAGACAAAAGGCATCACACAAAGGTTTGTGGCCTCTGAAGCATGTCTGGTGCTTCTATGAAGACAGGACCCTTTTTATTTATTTCAGTGCCAGGGACAGATCCATAGGCATGTATGAGATATGAACACAAAAAGCTGCCCTGCATCAAATGAAAGGCCAGGATTGCCAATTCTGATTGGCAGCAGATTTCCACAGCTGCAGTCAAACATCTTCTGCCAGTTTTGGTATCATGGCTCTTACTATTGCATAAAAAATGCTTATATGTATTTTATCAGTTTTTATAAACTTCTTACATCTAAAGATTCTGAGTTGGTGTTCAAACATCATAAAACCAGCAGTATAACATTTTTTTAAAACACAGACGCTATACATGATAGTCTGAACTACATACATACTGTAACAAACAATTAGAAATGAGGATTGCCTAGGGCTTGGGAAAATTACTTTTTTAAACTATCACTCCCAGAATCTTGATTTTGGGAGTTGTAATTCAAAAAAAGTGTATTTTTCAAAATTTTCAATTGTGAGTGTGTATCTAAGAAGAGAAGGAAGAGTACTTCGCATAGTGAGTGCCCCACCATGCTAAATGCCCTGCTCCAAAAAACTCTAAGGTAGATCTCAGGAACACGTGGCACCACCAAAAGGACACAGCCTGATTACCTCATGGACTAGATGGGTCTGTAAGAGAGTAGGGAATTTCAGAGGTAAGCAGGTCCCAAGTTGTCTAGGGCTTTAGATATGAACAAATGAGCTTTTTGAACTAGAGTTCCCAAAATCTCTCAGCCAAGATAGGCCAGTGGCTGGAGCATTCTGGGAGCTGTGGTCCAAAAATGAATAGTAGTCACCTCTTAACTCACACATACACAGAACCAATTTGGGAATCTTCCATAGCTAAGCAAAGCAATTTTTAGTGGTAACTTTAGACCTCTCACCATCACATGTGTCTTGGCATTCCGATGCCTTCCTTCATCTGCTGCAGCACATTGGGGCTCAAGGAGACTCAGTTAAGCAGTTTCCTATGGAGTTATTATTTCTTTTCTTTCTTCTGTAATTAGTTTTAATTCCTTTATATTCATGTGCCTATCAAGTTAATTCTTATTTTTTGTTTGACATGTGGGCATATAAGCCCATGGCATTGTTCTCTCCTTTTCATGGTTTCTAAGTACATATTTAAGAAGTGTGTGCAGTGTGAGAGTGACAAACAGTCATTCTCATGGCCTTTGTTTGGGTGAAACTCAGTTTGTGGACTCTTTCAAACACTGCAAAGTGTTTTCTGGACAGGTACTCAGAAATCACATTTATATGAATGAGTCATAGAGATCATGAAGAAGAAGTAAATTTTCCAAGCTCTGGATGCAACATAAAAAGTTATGCATACAAAGCATACAAAGCTTTTGTGCCCTGGAATTTTCCTGCATAGCTGTTTGTTCAGCAAAGTAGTGAACAAGAAAATCTTAGCACATGTGGAATATCAGAGAGTAAATTAAGTATGAGAATAAAGGTTTCTAACATTCTATAACTTTAACCCAGAGATACTTGAACGCATGTATATGATCTTACCTGCAATCTCATTCTCTTCCAGATTGATTGTTTCAAGGGCTTGCAAGGAGGTCAGCTGCTCTGGAAACAGCCGAAATTTGTTCCTGGAAAGGTTGATGAATTTTAGATGTGACAGTGTTCGGACTTCTTCTGGTAGGCGATGAATGTAATTCCCTTCCAGATTAAGTTCTGCAATTGGACAGGATGGGAAGCTGTAATAACTCTGACTGAGCTGGAAGCTGTCCTGCCAAATCTCATCTTATACCTGTTACTAACAAGAATTAAGAAACAGGGATTTCAGGAGAGATGAAGCCAAATGATTGTCAGCCACTTTCTTGGATTACAACCCCCAGAATAATCTATTTCTAGCATGACCATTGACCATGATGATTTGGAGATTTTGGGAGTTGTGGTCCAAAAAAGTAACCATACTAATCTTTCCATCTTCTTATCAAAATAGTCTACGCAGCTGAATCCACATTCAAAAACAAAACCAATGCACGAAAGCCCTTTCCTCCATATTACTGAGCACAAATGATGAAAGTGCTTTTACCCAGCAGATTGATTTCTTTTCTGGGAAAGTGGATGTTCTGCAGAAATCTAGAAGTCTCCTCTTGCAAACCAAAAAAACAGACTTTTATTTCTTTAAGCTGCAATTCACACCATTCAACGCAATACATTCTAGGACAGTTTTTAGTAATTAAAACTACAATCCCCAGATGAAGATAGAGAGCTATGGGTTGGTTCCAGACTTAGGGCCTTTCTATGCTACACAATTATAGTGCTTTGATTACAATTTAGTTGCCATTCCAACATCCCATGGAATCCTGGGATATGTAGTTTGGTGATGTACTAGAGCTCTCTAAGAGAGAATTCTAAACACCCTTCTCTTAACTCAAATTCCAGGATTCCACAGTGGTAAAGTTTAAACCATTAAAGTAGAGTCATATGATTGTATATTGTGAAAGGGCATTAAGTTACACTTAAAACAACGGACCTGCTGAAATCAATGGGAATTAATTTAGACATCCCATTGATTTCCCTAGGCCTTCACTAAGTATGACTGAAGCTGGACTTAAGACTCAGAGGGCTTTGGTCAACCACTGTTGAACAGAGGAATGCAACTGGCGCCTTCTAGATGCTCTGGACCAATTCTCATAAGCTCTAACCATTGATTTTCTGGGACACTTGAAAGCTCTAGCCCCAAACACCTGGAGGCACCAGTACCGACAAGATGGTATGGAAAAAAGGCACTCCATGAAGTGATTGCTCTTGAAAACTACACAAACACCAGCATTTTAGGCTTAGATAGATAGGCAGTGATTTCAATTTAATACTCTTTTGGCACAGAACAAATAGCCACGGAGACCTGCACTACATTGATCCATATACCCTCCTCCCAATGTACTGTAATACCCCTGAAGCCATGCCATACCGCCATTCCATGCTTCATGGCAAGCAGAACCAGAGAAGCGTCTGGCTATGTCCACACAGACAGATGCATAAAGTTCACAGCAGCATTGGGATACCTGTAGGATCCTGGCAGATCTGAGTGCTAATGTCATCATTTTGAATCTGGATATGGGATGCATCTCTGTTCCTGCTTGTTCATTGTAAAGCATGGCATGGTCATGTAGGGTGACTATAGGAGATTTACAAAAAATTATAGGCAAGCTTTCAGTACTGCAGAGGGAGGGAAGGAGGGAATACCAACCCCCACAGCACCCAAAAATGGATATCTGCATTGTATAAGTGTCTCTTATGCTTATATCCCTACAATAATTCCAGCCAGGGAAGTTCTTTTTAGGATTGGCAAGACATGCTGCGAATCAATCAAATCAAAATTTTAAATCAAAATTTTAAAATCACAATCAAAATTTTGGCTTTTTTTTTTTTTTTGGTATTAGCTGACGTTGCAGAGACATCTTCAAAAGCAGACTGACAGTCCAGTTTAACTCTTAAACAAGGAATGGAATTATAAATGGGCTCACTCAAACTAATGATTACAGTCAGTCCTCCACAGTCACGTGTTTAACATTCACAGATTTGATTATTTGTGAGTTTCTCCAACTCCTCCCCTCCACCTCAAATGCGTCTTTCTTGGGGTAACATTTGCTTTCAGTGGCTCCAATCAGGCTGTGCAGCCTTTTAAAAACCCACCTCTGATCTTCCTCCACCACCACCTGCTGCCTGGCCAGCTAAGGACAGCTCACATCCCAGTTTCTAAGTACCACAAACCGTCTTCCGATGTCCTCCCCTACCCATGGATGGAGATGGGTCACATGCAGAATGGGCCACCACACCAACTCACCTCCTTTCCTTCTCCTGGTTTGCACCCTGGGTGCCCATTCTCCCCACCATGCCTTGACCCACTTCCCACAGACACACACGAACATTTTGATATTTGTGATTTCTACTTTTGTGGGGATCCTAAGCCCCAAACCCCAGTAAATGTAGAGGGACGGTTGTACCACCAACCTTAGAAAATTATCTAAAGATATTAATTTGTCCTGAATACTCTTGATTTACAATAAAGTATCAGACTTCTTTTGCCCATATGGCATTTCAACTTTGGTTTTTCTCAATGGCTATTTTGTGGGGAATCAAAGGTGGGGGAGGCATGCTAAAAGAGCTGTCTACAGTTATTGACACTCTGATATCCAGCTGGGAGTCCTCAGAAAGACACTCAATTTCAAAAAATTCTTGAAGCAAAGTCTTGATATTTTGGATAAGTAACTTGGGCCTTCATTCAATATTCTGTCTAATGAGAAGTCTACAGAAACCTCTACAGACCAATTTAAGAAAGAGGCACGCTGTCCATGATAGGATGCTTAAAGCATTTATTATTAAGGCAGCACTTTGAAGAAGGATACCAAGGCTAGCCATCTGTGCTTGCCCACAGTATGCCAAGCATGGCATTTCAATGCCACAACTTATGCCGCAGATCTTAAGGAGGGGGAGGGGGAGTTGCAACACTGTTCTCTAAGCAGCTAATTAAAAAAGAGAGGAAAATAAGCAAAAGTGAATCTGTAGAATCAGAGGAATTCAAATGTGGCAAAGCAGCAAAGATCTCAGTCATTTACAAACATTTGAAGGTGGGCAGGCATCACCATTATCCTGGTTTCCTTCTTCGTTTTCATTATAGTTGGCTACAAAGCCAAACACAAGACCCCTGTTGGATCAGATTAAAAGGCGTGCAAGTCCAGCGGCCCTTTCACACCATACAATTTTAGCACTACAATTCCACTTTAACTGCCAGGGTTCTGTTCTATTGAATCCTGGGGTCTGCAGTTGAGGGAGGAACATTTAGAATTCTCAGCCAGAGAACTCTGGTAGCACCCCAAACTACAAAACCAGGGATCCCAG
>CAOLHI010006564.1:0-29389 GCA_948474755.1 Ctenosaura bakeri
TTAGCCTCATGAGCATCGCGCGAGGGGGAGTGCGTCATATGGAGTGCTGCTCCCACTCACGTGATGCTCAAGGGGTGCTCGTGCAAAAAAAAAAGCATGCGAAAAGGGCCTTCGAAAACAGGTGAGTGTACGGAACATTGCTGCTTTTCCTTTAATGGGAAATCAATACCAGCAGAGATGAGCTAACATATAATCCATACAACATTTAGCTTGTGTTTTCCTCTTTTAAATGCCTTTTCTTTCATTTTACTTTTAAAATGCAACACTCCAGCTTGTTTTGCAGAGTTCTGCATTGATTTTGCATTTCCCACATCACAGTCCACATAGCTGATATGAACTCCCTGCTCCACTTCCAGCAATTCGTAAGAGTTTTGTCTGCATTTCATGCATTTTTTCTCCTTTCCAAACTTTTCTTTGTATTATAACCATGAATAATAGTCATCTGACTTGCAGTTGGACTATAAGATTTATTCTCCCCCTAACAATGCAGAGATTCAGAAGGATCAGCATTTTAATTGCAGGTCAAATAGATTCTAATGACACTTGTAGTCTGGAGTTCAGAAGTCAAATAACTTTAGACTACCATCTGGATACCAGAAATGTAAGAAGAGATGAAGGCATTCATCCCATAAGGATGCTGATATGTTCTTCCTCATGAAAGCATACTTTTTTGAAAAATAAAATAGAAATCATTTCTTTTTTTCCCAAAGTGGTAGTGATGGTAGCTCAATGCTGGGGGGGCAGGGGGGAGGAGTTGCTGTTTACCTTAATGGTACAATTAGTACATATTGAGGCTGCATTCAAGTGAAAGTCTAATATTTTATGATTAGTCATGTTTAGGCATGAAAATCTTCATTTATTTCATTCTTGCATATGAGAACAAAAAACAAGTATTTTTTCTCATTATTGGGCAATAATACCAAAGTTTCAACACATGTTTAAATATCTATTTTTCCCCTAATTTGGGACTTTGATGCAAAAATTCAATGTGTGTGTGTATGTATGTAAACCATGTTGTATTTGGAGGGGGGGGGAAGCATTTTGTGGAAAAATCTTCTCAACATTTTTTCTTGAAAATGGGAGACAGTCTGTCTCTGTCTCTGTCTCTCTGTGGGCCTTTGCACACTACACTAGTATAGTGCTATTATTCCACTTCCAACATCCTGTGGAATCCTGGGGTTTGGAGTTTAGGGAGAGGCATTTAGAATTCTCAACCAGAGAGCTCTTTGGCCTCAATATACTGCAAACCCCAGAATTCTACAGGACGTTGAAAATGGAATGTGGTGTGGAACAGCTCTCTGTCTGTCTGTCTGTCTCTCTCTGTCTCTCTCTCTGCTTATTGCTGATGATAGAATTAAAAGCACTTTTTTATTCAGAAATAGAAGTAAAAAGAAGTGAAAAACCTTGTGGTGGCTGATACTTCTTTTAAAAAGGCATTTCCTTCATGTCCACATTTTTGTATGTGTCTCACAATTTAGAGAAGTATGAAAACTGTCTCTGTTCTGGTAGTAGTTTGAGAACTCTGAAACAGAGCAAGCTATATTCAAACATGAACCAAACACATTTGGTGCCAGCATCCCTTGTTTATCTCAGAGAGATGTCATCTGCATTAGCTTGTCAAACTATGGATGTAGGCCATAATCTTTAGTATTAATCTTCACACTTCATGCATCTCTTCTTGTAACACCACACTGAATTAAGAGCTATGTCCATTTTTTATAAATGTGAGGAACATTTAACACTTCATTAGTGTAGTCAAGGTTGAATTTGAATAGATTGCTACCTAGGGAAATTTCCACATGTAAATTAGAATTGGGAGAATGTGACATGGAAGCTGAAGCTTTCATTGATAATTATTCAGTGTTAACTGCACCATCCATGTAAGAAAATGTACATGTAAGCTTCTATTTGGCAATTCTTTAATGAAACTAATTTCTTTAATAACTAGTCATAACAATTTCTTGCTGGATTCAGCATGATGGGGTCTGGCCATCTCCCATGGCTCATCAGGCTACTCATTTTGATGCAAAAGAGAATTTATGCTCACTGTTTTTGAGGAGAAAATTAAATGCCAATCTGGTTGTTAGATGGTTGCAAAGGATTATATGAAAGGATGTTTGTAGAAGCGGAGCAGTGAAATTTGAGGAAACAGAATTATTCTGATTTTATTTTTTAAGAAAAGGCCAAATAGTGGGTTGATCTAGATATAAATAAATCTCTTTGTATTATCATTCAGCATGTACAGATTAAATGGATAATGATGATGATGACATTAGAAGTAGAATATGAGGAACTTGCTTGTTTAATTTAGTGGGAGTTAATAAAAAGTTACTTTGTGAAGGTGAATCTTACAAGGCACGTTTTCCAGTTACTAATGCCCATTTACTCTGTCCACTCCTCTCCCCTTTCCAGTTCCATTTCATAAATGCAACACCTTCACTGAGGGGAGAAGAAGCTGAGAGTTTTAAGATTCAGCTCTCACACCTCACTTTGTGAAATCCATTATACTTCTACATGGAGCCTTCTAGAAAGGAAACCTGAAATTGTCTTTATTTGTACATGACACCCTTTCAGGCTGCCAGAGAATCTGCTTCATTTCGACTACTTCCCTGGTAGTGATGCTGTTGAAGTCCATAATGATTAACCTGACCACATTGGGTGCTTTTCTTTCTTTCTTTCTTTCTTTCTTTCTTTCTTTCTTTCTTTTTTCTTCTTTGTTTCTTTTTGGCAATCCAGAATGTCCAGACAAAGGCTTCCTAAATTATATATACCTCTAGAAAAGACCTGAGTGGTAGTCTTGTAGGTTTGTCAACAGGATTCTATGACTTGTCATTCAGACAATTGCTATGACCATTGTTATATGGAGCTAAATGCAATCTGAGTTCTATCTAGAGTAAATCCATTGAAAGAATGAGACTTCCTTGTTACATTTAAGGAGTCTTATTTATTTCAATGTGTTCCCTCTTGGTGGCATTGCCATTGGATTTAGTTTTTTATTGTATAGTTTTTTAAGAGATTAAGAACCTTCTCTAGAGATAATGGTCAGAACCAGGATCAAAATCTAATTAGAGCATAAGGTGACACTCAACCAAGAAGGAAGAAAGAGGGACAACATTATGACAAAATGTATGAGAAAATGTCTGGAATTCTATTGGTAGGTCCCAACTGGAACAGACACATTGAAATAATTGTTGAATGATCATTTAACATGTAGGTAATTCCTATGGATTTGTGAGTGTGGCCAATAGGATTCAGACCACAGTATCATTTACAAAACTGATTTCTTCATTGGGGTTGTAATTTCCTGTAGCTCGCCAGCCTCTATGAGTGCAGAAAGAAGGCCTACTGAAGATCTTTATCTGGGGAAGGTGAAGAGGTTAAAACTGTTTTCTCTTCCTATTTTATTTACATTAGAACTAGGGTAAAAAGCATGTACTACTACTCTTCTCAGCTCTAGACAGCAACTAAGTGGAGCACTGGGAACTGTTATCCAAAAACATCTACAGGGGTCACATGATTCCTGTAAAAAAGTGTGGAGATGTGTCTTCACTTGGCGTTCTGAATATCTCCAAGATTTGACCCCATAATTGGTACAACAAACATCCTGAGGATATGATGAGGCATTTTCAGCTCTTTGAACAAGATAGTAATTGGGTATCTATATTTAGGGCACAATGCTATTCAGTGGAGGATCAGGTTTATAAATCATGTGAGGGTTCTACAGGAGTATAAAAAAAATCTTTCCCACGGAATTTAAACACTCCAACATGGCAGTGGGAGGCTGCCAAGATAATGATATATGGAACAGGACTGGCCTCTGTACCTCATGAAATGGCAATCATAGGATTGAGAGAATAATTTAATAGTGATAATACATTTTTATGTTACCACTTGGTAATCCAAGTGAGTGTCCTTAGGACCATCACTGAAACAACAGTTGCTAACTGATAGAACATTCATTTCTCATTTCTTTTGACTAATGAGAATCTATGATAAATACTTATTTTAAAAAACACATCCTAACTTTCACATTGTTCTAAACCCAATTGTTACTCTCAGACAAAGTAGACCCATTGAATTAGTTGATTAATGGTAAATCAACAGTTATGCAAATCTGACTGACCCAATGCCTCTATTCTACTTGGATTTCAGCCATTCTTATTAGCATTCATGTTTGTTAATCCTCAAGTAACCCAGTTAAAAAGATAGAAGAGCTGCCATGATCGTATTGGCTGACATAACTATGCTGGTGTAGGTAATGGCAGCAGTATAGAGGGTGGCACACCATGTGAGTGAAATGGTTGTGGTAGTGTGTTGATGGGGTGAGGAATGGAATAGGAAGATGTTTCCATCAGAATAAAAGAAATGTGTTTTCCTGAATCCAGTCTGCTCAGCAGGGCAGCTTTCTTTGGCTACATAAACTTTATTCTCTTCCATCCCTCCATGGTCACCACACCATGCCCCAAAACATGCCTTATACTGATATAACAAAGCATTACACTGACATAAGTCATCAAGTGGATTCTGGTAAGTATGTAAGTAATGCTTCCAGGTGTTGCAAGCAGCAACCTTTGCACACTTTAATTAACTGGCTAGTTTGCATGTCTATTGTAGGCATACAGAGGACTGCCTACAGTAAACTTCCTGTTGTTTGGTCAACACCCACTTCTCTTTGCATGTTTTCTTCCTCTTCCGCTTTTGTTCTTCTGCTTTCCTGCAAGCATGTGGTCGCATGTGAGTTCCTATTTTCTTCTTACTTTCTTCAAGAATTGAACCAGTGTAGACTATGCACAAGATTTTGTGAGTAAACTTTTCATACTTTTTAACTCAACTGTTTGTATTTATTTTGAGCTAGATCAAGTGTATCAGGGGTGGACATGATGAAGTGGGATTGGTAATTTGCTCGGCTTCTGCCTGTGCATTACAAAATACTCTCCTGATTGGGAGAGTATTACTAAAAAATCTCTCAGTTCTCCAACCCCAGGAAAATATAAAGTATGACATCCAGCAGAATTGGACAGTGAAGGAAGTTTTTTTAAAAATGCCAGGATGTACTTCCAAATAAATATGTATAGAATATATGGTTGAACATGTGAGCAATATAAGAATGTAGGGATGTGAACAGTGTAAAATGTTATAACTGTGAGGGGACTGCTGCCTGAAATAATTTCCTATGCCTAGTTTTGTCTGTCTTATATAACATCAAGTAAAACTCAGTAGATCATTTGATAGTAGATTATCTGATAGATTATCTCATAAGAGAATGCAGCCTTAAACAGTATAAGGGGGAAAGCCTCTGAACACTTATTGTACTGGAGGGTAGTCTCATGCAATTTTTTTATTTGAAGATTCTTATTTTATTTTATTTTTTTTTTAAAAATCCTGGGCTCAGCACCATCCTCCATCAACAAATTTTGCATTTAATTGACATGTGTGAAAAAGGATTCTCTCTCGCTTCTATCTTTTCTGAAGTCGACACCTTTCAGATTCTCTGAGTATCCCTTTGTCTCTACATCATGATTAAACTTGGCAACATTAGCTTGCTGTCAGTAAATGTTATTTAATGTCAGTTACACCATCAATACTAGTCACTGAGAATTTTTTTTAATGAAAATCCTGACAAATTGTAATTGACATTTTAATATAAAAATGTATTAATGCTACCTCATCATGTATTTGCTTTTTTGCTAAAACAGAATATGAAACAGGAGAACAAGTCTTGTCTCTTGATTGAAGGATAAGCATTTTGTGTATTTTTTGACCTGTGGTGCTGACAGATTTGTGGCAAAATACTCCTTAATGATCATCATACATGCTTAACCTTTTTAATTCCATCCGTTCTTATTAAACTGTAATCACATCCTCTAAACTTCAGCAGCTGCAAAAATTAAAATCAATAGAAATGGGAACACTCCTTTAAAAAAATAATTACTCACAGCTGTGAGTATATAATTAGACAAATCCAGGGGGAGGGGAGGTAACATTAAGGGGCAATGCTTTTGTACACACTCAGAATAAGTAAATCTGTAAAGTCTGAACTCGTGGTTTTCCAATTGCTCCAACATTGGATCATGTTGAATTGTGATCTTCCCTGGCCAGCAGCACAGAAATTCAGTTCCAGATTTCCAGGTGCACTTTTCTACACAAATTTCTCAATACATTTCCCTCTTAAAACCTTTGTTGTTGTTGTTGTGTGTTTGACATTGCAAATTTCATACATTTATCAGTTTCAGCACTGCACATTTTATACATTTTCATACATTTATCAGTGAAATCACAAATTTCATTTGAATCCAAGTGTGGTTCAGGCTTTGCAAATTGGGTAAACTTGTTTTAACATGCGAACACAAAAAAATTTCTACCCATTGCTAGTGTGTGCTCTGTTTAGTCTGAGTTTCATTGTCCTAAATTCTTTCCAAATGGGCTGTTTCCTTGGAATGAAGGAAATTGGTGAGTCTCTCCACCAGATTCCATGCAGTCAATCTTATGCACTTAAATGCTTAGTTTAGAGACAACATATATTTGTGTGTGTGTATTGTCCATTAATGGGCTAATGAATGAATTGCTGTTCCATATCCTGGAATGTGTTGGAGTTATCAAATATGTGAAATTTGATTAGAAACTGTGGATAATTTGATTCAGTTCATATTGTGATTTACTAAAATGACTCTTCCCAAATCAATATTTCAATCAGAAAGAAATCATCATTCAGTATTCACACATCTCAGAATCTTGTGATGAATTTCTTAAAACAAAATATTGTGTATATCAATGCTTATACATGAATACAGAAAAAAATATTAGGGAAAACTGCTTGAAAAATATCACACATTAAGGAAGTATGTATTCAAATGTATATATTAGGAGACATAGGCACAGAAAATTTTGAGCAAACTATAAAAAAAAAACCCTTTGTGCATGACTTCCATACGTTCAGTCATCTTGCTTCTCCACAGCACTGTTGTATATTTCTGGCAGAGGTGGAAAGCTTTTCTGTACTTTCTAAATATCTTTTTTTAATTATATTTACAGGATTTTTTTTTATAAAAAATGAATTGTCTTCGTCTAATCAGTTACATACCCTCCAAATGTGTCAATTTGCTAGGGACAGCCCCAGTTAATCCTCTACCATCCCATTATCTCAGCTGCTTTAGAAATGTCTAAGTTTTTCTTTCCTCCTTTCTCAATTGCCCTCTTTGTCCTCAGCTTACTTCAATTGCTGCAAACAGCAGGAGGAAGAAGAGAGGAATGGGTGGAGTTTTCTCCTTCTAAGTAATCTTATTGCCCCCGCCCCACCCCAGCTCAGTCATTTCACCCTGTTCAGAAGTTTCTATACTCAGTACATACATTCCAACTTTTCTCTGCTTAAAATAGTTATTTTTGTGTATTCTATCTTATTAAGAATTTTTGTCATCTTGCTGGCTGGTCACACCCTTTTGACCATACTCTGATCTTGCACTGCTGCGTCTGAGCTGGTTTTCATCAGTGAAATGTTAGAGGGTATGCAGTTAATAATTTACAATTGCTACAGAATACATAGAATTCTATATAAATCAGAAGCCTCAGTAATTTTCTAGTAAAAGAATAAACAAAAAAAAAAAAGATGATTTTGCACTTCTGTTGCTTTACAGTAAATGCAGTGTATCAGCACTGAACTGGATGGATCTCTGCATAGCTTGGATTTATCCCAAACATGAGGATAACCACTGCTAACTATGAAGCAGTTGAGCTGGATATCCTTTGCCTTTATAAGCCTATTGTCTCTCTGTGTTTAATTGATTCTTTTTCAAAGAGTCACTTTTGTTCCAATAGCACACTGTCAATCCAAATTAAGAACAGCAGAAAGAACAGCTTTAGATGTTCCTTTACAATTAATCTCTGTTGAACAGGATAAAACTGTTTCAAAATAAATTATAGGAATGTTTTAATTCCCTTTAAAGAAGCTTAATGTACCATACTGTATCAACAGCTTTGCACTATATGTGGTAGAAGCTGTAGTTCAGAACAGTGCTCTAATATTTTGAGTCCCATGGTAGAGGAGCACTGTGGTTCTTGTATATGGATGCTACAAAATAATATCAATACTGTTTAAACAATAATTAAATAAAAACACTAAACAGCATAATACCACTTCTCCCATCTTCCAGTCAGTGTTGCCAGTCTTTCAGAAATGATTGATAAAAGCACCAATCACAGGTTAATAAATCATCCAAATAACTTCTTAATCTCCCTTCCAAATCAGACCAGGGACCCATTCACATTGAACAACGTTCTATGGAAGCCTGGAGTTTATAATTTGGTGAGGCATTAATGCTCTCTACTTGACTGTTCTAAATACGTCTCCTTAAATTCTGAACCAAGAGTCAGTGTGGTGGTGTGGTTTTGAGAGCTGGACTACAACTCTGGAGACCAGAATTTGCTTCCCTGCTCAGCCATGGAAGCCCACTGGGTAATCTTGGGTGCATCACACACTCTCAGTCCCAGTAAATACCATGATAGATTCACCTTAGGGTCACCATAAGTCAGAAACAAATTGAAGTCACACAACAACAACAACAGCAACAGCAACAACAACAACAAAACTCCAAACTCCATAATTACATAAGACAGAATCATGGCAGTTAAAGTGGAATCATAGTACTATAATTGCATAGTGTGAATGGGCCCTACTCACAGGCCCTTTCTGCACCTCACCCCCAACCTGCAACAGCCATGGGATCGCAATCGGATTGTGACAATGGTTCTGCATGACATTCGCATGATCCCATGGCCACCTGTTGCAACTGTGGAATAAATCATTGAGAGTTTTCTCCCACCAATGAACCATGATTATGCAGTCCTCTTGCCTCCCTCCCACACTTACCTGTCATGCAGAATATCAGGAAGAGCAATGGCTATGCTTCCTCCTGCTGTGGAAGGAAGGGGTTGTAAGCCCCCTAACACACCTAAAAACTATGTCCTGAGGATCCTAATTATTTTATATCAAACACAGTGAGCCATAGAGATATACTGGATGGACACGTAGGCAGTGGCTATGGAGACAAAAGAGTAGCTGGTTTTCTGTCACACATCCTGGGTAATCTTGTAAATGGCTCACAGGGCATTGGAATGGATTTTCAGCAGCGATCGGGAGACAATAACTCTCTGGCAACAAATAAACAATGCAAATAGTCTGGAATTTGAGAGCTTGAGGTATGCATCTCCGGATGAGATACTCATATTCCAGGAAACTACAAGGATGTTTGGCTGTATTTTCTTTGAACTACAAAAGTTGAAATCCATCTTAATAAAACTGCAGTCATCTGTTTCCCAGGACATGGGTCAGCTCTATAACTAGGCCCTTTTCCTTCTCCTTTTTTGGAGTTTGGAGTTTTGAGCTTGGAGTTTGGAGGTTTTGGGGTTTTGGGGAGTTTGGAGTTCTCTCAGATCTGCAAACCATGAAGCTGGTAAGCTCCCCTCAGCCTCTAAAGACGTGGCTGAGATTGTTCTCTCCCAGCTGAAGACTTCTGGATTGGTACAGTATTAAATCAGACCCTTATGCCTCTCTCTCTCTCTCCTAATTTTCACTTCTTTCTAACTTTCTATAGTCTTGTATGCTTGTTGGAGTGAGTGCAGCTGAATGATTGTATGGATTTTAACATCTATGTCAATAAAATACCTAAATTTGAACAGTTTGTGTGATTTCTGACTGGGCCTGACCCCGTAAACATTGAGTTAAAAGATCCTAATTACCCTGTCCTCTTTGCATTGCTAAAGCAGTGCTCAGAGCTAATTTTCCCCACAAGAGACTATTTTGACAGCTTTGGGAATCCCCTTTGAAGGAACTCTAAGCAAGCAGGGTAACAGGGTGGAGCCATTGTGTTTCCTCCTGTCCAGCAGGCAGCCCATGTGGAGGGGAGCACTTATGTTGTGTTCCCCTCCTGGGAGAGGCTTCCCCCAAATCCTCATGCAATGGAGTTGACATAAGGTAAGATGTGGAAAAGGTCACAGTTATCCCTCTGTTGCTTCATTTTAATTCCAAAATGGAAAAAAAATGATACAAGGGAAATCAAGACAGAAAAGTTCAAAAGTTGTTCTTGTTGAATATTCTTCTCTTTGTTGCAAAATGTAACCATTATATGTCTTTTGTGTTGTCACAAATCAGCTGTGGGGTATGGATAATGAAATAAGGGTATTAGAAAAACAAATACATTGTGGTTGAAATCACAGTGTTTTGGAAACCCAGGTGATGCTATTATAGGATGTTGGAATCATCATCATTATTATCAAATGACATTCAGACTTGGAGTTACAGATTTTTAATGCATAGCTATGGATCCATAACTGCTCTGTATTCAGTAAGACTGTGGTCTTACTGTAACAATATGCAATCTTACTCTAGGACTATGTATATTCTATTTCAATTCATTTTAGAAGCCAGCAGCCAGATCAGGCAAAGTAGATCTATACAGCTTCCAACTTGGGTGCAAGGGGGATGATGGTTCTACCCCTTCCTGCCAGTGAGTGAGGTTGCAACAGTTAGAAGCAGGACTCTTGTTGCAAGTCCTTGTTACTGCATCACTTGCTGGTGGAAAAGGCTGGAAATATTATCTTCTTTGTATCCTGACTGGAAGCCAAGCGCATCTCTTTTGCCCAATCTGACTGCTGTCTCTGAACTTGGGCTGGGTGGGTGTGGGGTCGAGACAGGAGAGATTACTTAGTTATGCATATAGAACCAAATAGTTGATGTAGAGTACCAGCAATCATTTTTATTTATCTCCCACCCTTCTTGTAAAAGTACCCAGAATGACATACAGCACAAACATAAAAGCACATATAATTAATAAAAAATGAAAGTACAGCACATAAATGCTACAAGAAGAAAAAGTGCATTTCCTCACCATGTCTTTTCCCTACCATTGGTCTTAACTAGCCACCTCTTTTGTTTCTACTAATATTCATTCATGGATTTCAAATTCCAGAATCCTCCAATCAGTAAGATGATACATCTTTAGAAGGAAAAAGCAACTGCGGTAGCAGGACTTATCTGTGCTACAGGTGGCTTAATTTTATGAAAGATCAGAACCGATTTGGAAGAGAGAAGTGAAAAACAGATGAAAGGATATTTGTTGTTAATGCATTTTATCACATGATATGCTCCCCCTGCCCCAGGATTATCACAGAAGGCATGAGTGGATGTAAATAGAAATAATGTGCCCCATCTTAGAAGTCTGTCTGATTAACATACATAAATCAATCTGATCTGTTGATTCACACCTGCAGGAAGATTGAAGGTTACCATGAATTCATTCTCATTCTCTCTCTCTCATTCTCTCTCTCTCTCTCTCTCACACACACACACAAATTCAGCTGCACTATGGAAGGTTTTCTAAAAGGACTGGAAACATGAAATGATTAATGTCAGAAATTCTTTCCTATTTCAACTCAGTACTCTTCAATATATTTGTACCCCCTTTTTCTTCCAAACAGTTTAGTAGTACATGACTTTATTTCATTTATTTCATTAAAAAGAAAAGGATCTGAACCAGAATCTGAACACAGCTCCCAGTCTAGGAGATTTCTCACATTACACAATTATAGTTCAATATCCCACTTTAGATTCACCCTATGGAATTCAGGGGATTGTAGTTTTATGAAGTACTAGCTGCCCATTCAGAAGCAAGCATAGGGTAGTGGCTGAGTAATGACAGGTTCAAGGTTCATTTGTCCCCAGTCAAGGTTCAAGTCCCCAGTCAGTCATGAATCCACTGTGTAACTTTGGGCAGGTTACACTCTCTCAGCCTTAGACAAAGGCAATGATAAATCCTCTCTGAAGAAATCTGGCCAAGAAAAACACATGATAACTTTGCCTGGACTCACCATTAGGCAGAAATGACTTGAAGGCACACAACAATGATAAATCCTGACTGCTCAGACGTAACAAGTAGTTGAGTGAGTTCAGAGGGCACTCTTCAATGATCTGAAAGATCTTGATGAAACACACAGGAAAGCAACTAGTGTTTTAAGTCTGGACATTTTCTGCAACACTGTTTACCCATACTGCCCACTGACTATGCTAAGTCTTGATTTATCGGTCCTTGACAGGCAGGAGAGATGGATGTTTACTAGGTCCCAGTGGCTCAAAGACCATAGCTGCCTATTGCAGAAAGGTAAGAGTTGTGCAGTTCTCTTCTGTAATAAATAGAAGACAAGCTGTTTGAGTCATGTAGGTCAAACTGAAAACTAACACAAATGCCTTTGAATACACACTGTAGCAAAATGCCAATGTTTATTATACAGCATTTTCTTCTCTCTTAGATCTTCTTACAGTTTCTCCATTAAAGAGAAAGAGGGAAACAAGCAGCAAGGGAAATTAGATACTTGCTTGTAGACTTATATTATCAAAACATTTATAAACTTGTATTAGTCAAATTAATTTACTACTTATTTGATAAATTGATTCTTTAATTGTAAATAGTGTTGGAGAACCTCTGATTTAAAGCTTTGTTCTACTGTGTAGGAATGTCTGCATTTATATTATATGAATTCTCTGTTAGTGGGTACCTCTGTGTACGCTCACAGTCCTTTCATCCTCAAAGTGAATTTTAGCTGAATCTTTCCCATCCCTCGTCATCTTGCTCAGACCTTACCTTAGAAGAAGCCATTTACTAAAAAGAAGAAAAAACAGCCAAACAAACCCTCAACTTCTAAAGATCTCAGAAGGGAAAATAGAAAGCAGGCCAGTATCTGACATTGTACAAACAGAGGATCATGGCTCACTAATGAGCCTTTTTGGAGATAACGAAATGTCATAACAACAATGGATGAACAGTTTAAGGATATGAAACATGGTCAAAAATCTTTAGCCTCGGAAGATAAAAAGACCAGTTACACAAGTTGCCTGAGATAATTTCTCTGCATGTAATAATAGCATCCCTCTTAATGCCTCAGCCTTGAGGTGAATGCTGATAAGATTCAGGACAAAATGTTTCCCAGGTTTAAGGTCTTCTCTCTGTTTCACTTGCTCTCTGTCTCTCTCTCCCCTTTTTTCAACTCACTTCAAAAGACATCATCTTATCTAATCTTCAAGTGGAAGACAAACAAAGGTTCTCCCAACTGTCATCATTACTTTTTCCCTGGCCAAGAAGAAAAAGAAATGCACACATGCACACACACATCCCTCCAGAATGTCATGCCCATGATCCAGAGGTCATCTTGAACTATTTCCATCTGCAGTCATTTTCTTGGTGTGCCTTCTTCTGACATCCTTGCCGGATAACTTGTGGGAAGAAAAGAACAAAGTCATAGTTTGAACAGAATCCCACTGGCTACTGTCCAGAGATCCTACTAACACAATACACCCCTAAATTCTGGCTGATCAACACTAATCATTCCTTTCCTTCATCTCTAAGCCATGTTAAACTAGACACAAAGCCACGTGATGTTACAGTTCAACTGGCTACAACTCTCTTACATTTTTCAAGGCACATCTGCAGACCCTGCTAACATTTCAATTAGCATGTCAAGCAGAAATGGGAATTGCCTTAAACAGGAAAGGGGAAAAAGATTGACCAAAGTTCTCTCTCTTATGTGGGATTAGATTGAAATGATAATAAAAACTGCCAAAGAAATCTGGATGCTCCTGCCACAAGGGTGATGCCCTTCCTGCGTGACTGATTTTCTACTAGGTGCCTGTCATAAGGTATGAAGCATAATCCACAAAGTGATCAGAACAAAGAGACACCCGGCATGCCAGAGTTGATGAAGGAACTTGGAGAGACTTGTGCTATGGAAGAATAATGTCATGGGTCGTTCAAGACTGGTGAATGGGCTTGAAATCAATGATAAACACTAGATCTATTGAAGGAAGGCTATCTTTTTTTTCACCCTCCCTTGTTGAATTGAAGTTCCATAAAACTAACATTTCCTTCCCCCCGCAAGAGATCCATACTATTATTGTTCAGTTCATAGTTATTTTTTCTCCTACTAAATTATTTGATTTGTAATCTGACAGAATTAGGATCCAGAAATTAATTGGAGATCATATCTATTGAATGGTTCCTATCAATCTCTCAATAACAAGAGAGAGGAAAAAAGATACACTGAAGGTATGCTGATAACTACCACTTTGTTAATTTAACATCTGGAAAATGATACACGCACACACACACACACACACACAAATTGATTTTAGCCTTTCATGCAGAATAAAGGAAATCTTCCTTGATCAAGGAGCAGAGGGTGTTAGGATGTAAGTATGTGTGTTTACAAGCAAATATGAATCTTTTGAACAAAGAAGCCTCTTTTTCCAATAGAAGCATTCAGCAGCTGACACTCGACATTGCAAAATAAAAGATTATTTTACATAACCCTCCTTCATCTGTATGTATACTCACATTTATTTTTTTCCACTTTAACAGAAGCAAGAGCTTAAAATAACTATGCTGGCAAAGTCTTTCTTACAGGAAAAGTTGATCACATTAATGATTCATGCATATGTTTAAATGGGTAGATAAGATACTGTAGGCAAAACCCCAAAATAGCATTTTTATTTAAAATTGCTGGGTGTTCTGAAATGGCAGACAGCTTCTGTGGAGTCAGCTGGAATGACTGAATATTTCTTCATAGCCCACCTGACGAATTGTGTATTTAGCATAATTGGAATAAAATATATTATCTTCATGTGATCTCTTATAAAACTCAAGATGATATTCCCAATCTATTTATCAATCACTTAAAAAAATAGGAATGGAAATATCACAAAGTAGGCTTTGAATCCAATGATCTCTCTCCATTAACAGAACTAATCCTGCTGGAGGAATTGATCCTGCACTGTGTGCCCTTAAATGGACTCTGGAGGTTTGAGGAAACCTCTAAAGCACATGTGGGAGTGGGATGCAGAGGGAAGAGGATGAAAATGATGTCCCATTGTACTGTAAGATTTCATGTGAGATTGGGTATATATATTTTTCTTTGGTTAAACTTTTAAGGCCCTTATCACATGCTGACACCATCCCAGCATGGGGATGTATTGCTGCCAGTCTGTGATGAATGCCATCATACAACATCATTGTGGTCGCACTGCTGTCATGCCCCCACCCATTGTGATCATGCCATATACCATTACTGGAAAAATCCAGTAATGGCCTTCCTGAATGCAACGATCCTGTTTGCTGCTGCCATGTGTGAAGGGTGGAAGTGCTATCAAGCACTTCCTTCTGCAGTACAGCACAGGAAAAGGCTGGCTGTACTGCAGAAGGAAGAAGCATGTCCTAAACACTGCCCATCCACTGGCAGATGACCAGTGTTGTGGGGAGCGTCCAGGTCCTGGTCTCATCCCAGCAATGCTAATGCCATTGCCAGGATCATGGCTGGATGATGCAGGATTGTGGCATAGTGTGGTAAGGGCTTAAGATCCCTGTTCTTGACCTCTGTCCAACGTTCCGTCATAGTATAAATATCTGCATGCAGATTTATGCTTCACAGTGAGCAGGCAGGATCAGAGACAGTCTGGCAACCTCCCTCACAGTCAGACATGCAAGGATTAAATCAGCACAGAGATCCACAGGGATCCTCTGAAGTTCTCAGTGTTTCTATAATCATTGTGCATTAGGCTGATGGTAGAGGTGGTGGGGTTGCTAGATGCTTCTCAAATCCTGCCTGCTTGCTGTAAAACACTTAATGCCTGTGCAAGGCAGCTTTGGAGGTTTACAATCCATTGAGGGAGGCTTTGGGTTTTGTTCAGAGAGGAAGGAAATACCAATCTCTGTAGAAAAAAAGGTACATCAGCACATATAAGGACACTACACATGCTGATGGGTACTAACATTTCAACATTTCAACATGATGGGTACTAACATTTGCACATTTCAAAACTTCTCCTTGCACAATACAGCTAAATAGATTTTTAAATGCTCTCAAGGTCTTGAGAAAGAAAAGCTTACCAAGGTGGTATAGAAACAAACTAAGTGCTTTAAGGGTACACTAGCTATAGAGGAATCTTGATAAAACGCAGCATGTGTAGGGCTTTGGAAAAGTCACTTTTTGTACTTCAACTTCCACAATCCTTTACTAGCAAGGCTAAAGTAATTTTTCCAAACTATGAGTATATGCGGGTCTTGGCAGTATCTAGGAAGCCTAAATGTATGGCCCTAAACAGAAGAACCTCTATATAAAATTTTATGATAACAGAGGGGAATATCTGCATTTCTGTGGCCACCATAATTTGATAAGATATGATGGTCATCATCACAAAATTTAGAGAGGCTGGTAACCTTTTGGTGATATACATACACAATGGGGTTTCCAGTTCTTCCTTAGGAGCCACCACTTTCTCCTCTCCATGAAAGTACATTTCAAGGGACCCTTGAAGACACTCTTTGGATCATTTATTGAAGAGGATGGGATGACCATTTAGAGTCCAGGAGAGGCATGGGTACCCACCTATCTGCTGCCAGGATGAAACACCAGCTATGTATTCACTGGAAATCCAGTAGGGTAACAGATGTTTCCTCTTGGCTACAGAAGTGCAACTGAATGCTTTCTGGTCTCCCTGCATCCTCCCTTGGTCACTAAATTATCATGAAAGCATGTATATCACTGAGAAGTTGCCTTCTGCATGGGGTGGAAGCAGCACCCAGGGGAACTGTGCAGGTGGAGAATTACACTCTACCCATTTGGACATAGGTTGTCTTGGCCAGAATGGTTTGGGTTGTTATCCAGGTTATAGTGTTATGTTGTAGGGTCAAGGGGTATCACTAAAAACGAAAAAGATGGCCTGCCATAAGTAACCAGGAAATCAGGAGATTTTTAGTTTGTCACTGAAGTTCTAGTGCCCAATTTTAAGTCAAAATAGCTGAAATACCTGAAAGGGTACTTACTGGAACCCAAAGATGGGCTGCAGTAACTCATCAACAAACTTTGGCAGATATCACAAAGTTTGAAACAATGTTTTTGTGTTTGCTTTTTTCCTCAAGTTCTAGTGGGTACCTTCAATACAAAATTCCAAACAGAAACACACCAGAATTTCATCCCGAAGATGTGCTTTGCACATTTTGATAAATTTAGAAATTTTGCTCTGCTTTCATTTATATTGGCCAGTTTCAATAGGTGCAACTGTTCCTAGCATGGGCAGGACCTTGTTCTACCTAACTATCATACAGGATTTAAATATGAGTATGTAACAAACCTAATTTGGCCAAATATTCCAGAATTCCAACCCAGAGATTTAAAAGGAAAGCACTCAAGAGCCCTGGATTTTTCTATTGATCTCACATTATCTCACTTTCAGATTTTGTTTTTAAACACTTCTGCTTCTTTCAGTTCTGAATATGAAGAAAATTGGAGATATAATTAGATAGATTTTAAAAAATAAAACTCTTATTCTATTTTTGCTGCCTGTTTCCACAATGTACATTCGCACGCCTCCTTTTTATTCTGGGACTTGCTTTACTGCTAAACAAATTCTTGTCCACTATGTTCACAAGAGTTATGTGCACTTCATTTCAGAGGAGAGAAGGGAGGACTGAATTGCCAGGCATATTACTCACCTTTGATCACATCTCTTTAAGTACCTTCTGGTTATCTTTAAAGCCCAGACACCGGCTTGTACAAGTCATTTGCAACAAAATATTCTCCTAACAAGAGGCTCTTGGCATCTAAATGCAGGTCAGAAATAGCACAACCACCAAAACTGGTGAGAAAGAATACAATTGACTTTGCTAGGAAATTACAAGAGAACAAAATACACAGGGAAGGTTTTAAAATTAATTACATCCAAAGCAAAGCAAATTCTCCTGATTGTGAGATTTTTATTCTCTCCTGATAGCACATGTTGCGGCAGTGATTGAGGAAAACCCAGGTGTGATTAATTCCTATTCTCCTCAGGGAATAGTGGGTATGTAGAGGGAGTGGAAGGATGTTTGAAACACATTCAATGTGTTTATTAAGCCATATGGGAAATAGCTTTCAATAAATAAATAAAAAAAACACCACATTATTTTCAAAGTGCCAAGATGTTTGTTTTAACAAAAATAAAAGGGAATTTAGCACCAACTGCTTAAATGGATTTGATTTTATAGGTAAAGTTATGACTTGTGAAAGTGAATTGACAGCCCATCTGTACACATCAGGACCATCAAAGCAGAGTCACTGACACAATTTTAGAGAATGTTAAAGGGCTGTCTTGGATGAGGCTTACCTGACCCCAAGGAGAACAGGATGTGTCTAACTTTAATCATCGTACAGATGCTGGGAAACTGGGCAAATGTCATTTATCATGAAAGGAAGAGATGTGTATCTGCTGAAATTCTCTCTTCCGCAGGTTTATTTTAATGTATTGAAGTCTTGTCTTCTTTTGTTCCTGGTCACCATGAACTCTTTTGTGGTGGCCCAGTGTTCTTCCAGTGCGAGCAAAGAACCTCAACATCATGGAGTAGTTTGCTTTACTAGAGACAGAGAAAAAAAAACCTATTGTGTTGACAGTAAAAATAAAGAAGTGAACTAAATTAGATTTAAGAGTCTAGAAATGATTTTAAGACAGCCGTAAAGGAATTACATAAGTGTAAAGACATATCATTAAATATCAGATTACCCAGGCCATCACATTTTGGATTTCTATGTAAAGTTGTGAAATCCAGACAGTGAAGATTGCTAACAGGAAGAGAATCAAGCTCAGGTGTTGCTGGAGAGGAGATCTACAGATACTGTGGACTGCTAAAAAGATAAATGGATATATCTTAGAGCAAAGTCCTCACTAGAAACAAAGATGTCTAAGCTTAGACTTTTGTAGTTTGGACCTATTATGAGATTATGGTAGTCACTGGAAAAGATGATCATGCTTGGTAAAGTGGAAGGCAGTAGAAAAAGAGTAAAATGGATGGATTGATTCAATTAAAGGAGTTGCAATCCTGAGTCTGCAAGACCTGAGTAAGGCAGTTGTTGACTAAGGTTCTTTGAGATCTCTCATTCGTAGAGTTGCCATAAGTTGAAATCAACTTGATGGCAAATAACAAAAAGAGGAAGGCAAAATATAAAATTCTGGCAGTAAAATGACACCAAAGTAAACATCAGTTGACTCTGCATGAGGAAGTCATTCCATAATCAGACTTACTCTGAAAGGCATAAATGAACTGAATGGCTTAAAGAAAGGCTTTTAATAAGGTAGTGTTGTTACTGTGTGCCTTCAAATCATTTCTGACTTGTGAACCTACGATCATGGAGTTTACCTTGGCAAGATTGGCTCAGACAGGGTTTGCTATTGCTTTCTTCTGAGGCTTAGGTTTGCTCAAGGTTATTCAGTGGGGTTCCATGACTGAGCAGAGATCCTAACCTTGGTTTCCAGAGTCTTTTCACATGGTATTTCCGATGCGAAAGGGCCCCTTGAGCGTCGGTATATGTGAGGAGCAGTCCACACAACACACTCACATTTGCACGTCACTCAAGGGCCTGACACGGACCACTCATGCAGAAAATGGTGTGCGGTCACGCATTGTTCCTGGGCCCCGCGTACACTTACCTTGCATGTGGAGACTCGGGAGCCGGGCCGATTGCACTTCCTATCCAGTGCAGCCTGGAAAGTTCCCAGGCTGCATTGCGAAAGGAAGAGGCGGGGCTCTCGCGCTAGCAGGAAGCTCGTGTAGAGTCAAAGAAGCAGGGAAGCGAGAGCCTTCCTCCGGAGGCTGCTCGTGTGAGCCCCGCACCCCAGCACTGTGAAAAGGTAAGGTGCAAAAAGGGTCCAAGGGAGGGTATGTGGAACATATGATCCCAAGGCTCACTACAGCTAACTTATGTAAACCAAAGTTCAGATGATGACATGTATTACTCATGCTTAATGATAATTGATCACTAATTGAGCACTTCTACCAGAAACAAGAACTATCAGCTTTAGATATGATGCTATACACTGCTGCTTCTCAAGACAGCTAAGATTATCTTTTGCTAATTCACATGTGGGAGGGTGACAAGGACCAAAATGTTGGGGATAATACCTAACAATGTTGTAGACTCTTAGGATACTGGCCAGTTTCTCAGCACAGTTTGCAGTGCCTATTACAACCTACAAAGCTCTATATTCTTTGGGTTCAGACCACATGAAAAACCGTATCTCCTTAAATGAATCTGCCTGTATTTTAAGATCCTCAAGTGAGGGCTTCCTGTTGGTCCCACCACCATAACAGGTATGTTTGGTGAGACCACAGGAGAGGGCCTCCCCAGTGGCTTAGCATTTAAAAAAAATAAATTGCTTCTTTAATTGGATTTAATTATTGCACTATAAATTGTTTTAGCGTTATTTTGTCTTAACCTATGGGCACAGGAGTAATTGTCACTGGACTGTGGGCTGATTTAGGCCCAGAGAAATTTTCTTCAAAACAAGGAATGACTTCTGGTCACTTCTGAGTTTTTGGAGGAGGACAGTTCAGGGAGGTGAAAAATACAGGAAAACTGCCCCCCACAACCCCAAAAGGCAATGATAGGCCCCTTTTAAGTCAGAATTTTGGGAAGCACATTGGGTTGTAAGTGCACCTCCCTGACATACCGTGGAAGCTTTGTTCAGATCCCAGCCATCTGGAAGTGGTTCACTCCTGTTTTAGATGGACAAAAATATGTAGAAATTCTGTTCCAGGTGTAAATACCTCAGAAGCCAGAACTGAGATCACATAACTCTTTTTCAAAAAGGCTAAAATTTAAGTCTGTCAACAATGAGGGAGCAGCATCTGCCCAATTTCTCTTTCTCACTAAACATCAAAGAGTCTGACACAGAATTGTTCCAAAAAATAGATAAAGTTAGTCATTGTGAATCACTATAATATCAATTAAACACTAATTTATTACTGAACATTCTGGCACAGTTAAAGTTTCATTACAGTTGTCACAGCTGGTGCCTGAACAATTCATAATTTCTGATCTGACAAAAGATGCTCCCCATTCCCCTCTCCTCAGATCTATCTATCTATCTCTATCTGTCTGTCTGTCTATCTGTCTATCTATCCATCTATTGTCTCAAGCACAATAGATATAGACATTTTCCCCAGTTCTTAATGTGTCTGGCCATCCTCCCTAGGGAGATACTCACAGAATCATCTGCCTACTTTAAGGCAAGATTTCCTAAATCCTTTGGGACAACTGCCTGTCCAGCAAAAGTCTGTTTTACAGGTGTCTCTCTATCCTACCCAAACAAGTAGGAGTTGAAAGTTATTTCTACCAACATGACATAAAGAAAGTGGGTGCCAAATTCTGTTCTATCAACAAAGCTATCAACCAGGCTCCAACTGCTGAATATTTATAGCTAGGAGTGACCAGATATCCTAATTTATTACAGCTACTGTTTTTGTAGCACAGTTGTCACAGTATCCCAGCTGATTACGTTTAACATTATCACTTCTCCCCTTTCCAGGCCAATAAAAATTCTAGAATTTCACCATGCTTGCATTCATCTCCTCTTGCCTGGGTCTCTCACTTGCCACTTCTCTCTCTCTTTCTTTCTTTATGAATCCCAGTGCTTCAACCAGTTGTCATGCTGCATTCACTCATCATTGGCACAGTTCCTTCAGCAGTTAGATGCTATTCGTATAACAGCTGGTTGGAAGAGTTGAACTGACAGATTTTCTTTTGTAAAAAAAGGAAAGCAGAGGGAAATAAAGTTATATTTCTATTTTTCCACAGCTCAGGAGATAGCTGGGAGAAATAGGGAAGACGTTTTTCTCTTTAGCTTCCTCTCGGTGACCTTGGAAGAAGATGAAATACAGTCCCCAGGTTAATTATTATGAAATGTGAGTAAAATATTTTGTTCACACTGATCAGTAAGTTTAAAAAATGGAAACAACATGATTGGAACATTTTTTTAAAAAAAAAACTTTATTCAAATTTAAGTTTCACTTCTAGGTAGTGTATCTATTTTGAAAACATAGGGGGATTGTTATAACCAATGTATAATCACAGGAATTTCATGTTGCTTTCACAAATTAATAAACACAGACTGTGAAGATACATTTTAATGATGAATGACCATTAAAAGCCCCTTGTTAACTTGGAAAGCATTTTCTTGCTTAAGTGTACAATTAATCATGAAAGGAAACTGATTTCTGTACTTTATGATATGTGTTGTACATGGGTTTTATTTTGTTTTTCTCATGATGTATTTACTTAGTACATTTAAGCCCCATCTTTCTTTCAAGGTAGTCAGAGGCAGTATACAACTAAAGTGTTTTAATCTTCACATCAAATCTGTGAGCTGTGTTAGGATGAAGGAGAGTAGCTCCCCAAGTTCTATGAATGGATTTCATAGATGAGTTGGGGTTTGAACCTCCATCTTCTGACAGTTTTATTGCTAGAAGCATTGTGTTCAAATAAAACAAAGCCTGAAAGAAGAAATCTCACCAATACATATGTATCCCATTTAACAGGGTCAATTAAAAGAGTCTTATAATTGCAATATAATCATGCTAGCTATGTTTTTGAAGGCATTGAATATTGTCTGTCAGGGACAAATATGAAAAACCATTGACCCATTTTGGGTACTTCAGTTGTTTATGCAAACATATTTTTTTTCAACATCAGCGAAGGGAGGATTTTATTCTGCTAAAGAAATATGAGCTTTTCCCCTTCAAACTGCTGAAAAGAATAACACCAAGAAGTCAAAAGAGGACAGAACTGTTTCCCAGATGAATAAATAGTTGAGCCATTAAGACAGTCCAGGTTCATAATACATTTATAAGAGTGGGAAACCAGTTTTATTGAGTTTGTCTTTCCACATGAAAGTTGCAGTTAAGAGCCATTTTTAGTTCACACATGAAGCACCTGCTGACATCAAGGTGAGAAGAACGCGATAAGGATGGGATGGAAAAATCCCTTTTCAGAATTAGTGGAAGTTCTTTCATCACTTAAATTCAGAATTTCAGCAGAGGAAAATACATTTCAGTTGTGGAGAGTTAGGGCTTCTGGTTATAAATAAAGTATTAGATTTTTTCTAATAATAATAATAATAATAATAATAATAATAATAATAATAATAATAAAAAATATAGTTTTTTTATTTTTTACTTGCCTCTCCCCAAGGCTCAGGGCTGTGCCAGGTTATTCCACTGAAGTGTCTCCTTGGAAGTTAAAATTGAATTAAAATACAATTAAAAATACACTATATATTAAAATATACAAAAAAATAGATAAGTCTTTTTTAAAATACAAATATCGTAGTTAAAGCACATCATTAAAATACATCCTAATTAAAAATAGACTGGGAAGGCCTGCCAGAAGAGGAAGGTCTTTAGTACTTTTTAAAAATTCAGACAGCCTATTGTGCTGTCTAATCTCTTCTGGGAGATCATCCTACCGTCTAGAGGCAGCAACCGAGAAGGTCCTCTGAGTGACTGTTGCCAGTCTAGTCCTAGTTGGCTTAAGTAAATCACCTCCAGAGGACCTGAGTATATAGGGAGGATTGTATAGGAGGAGGGAATCCTGCGGGTAACTTGGACCCAAACCATGTAGGGCTTTAAAGGTACTAACCAATATTTTGTACTTTGCATGGAAACTAATTGGAAGCCAGTAGAGTGATTTTAGTATCAGTGTGATATGTTCAGTCCTCAGTGTATCTGTAATCACTCTGGCTGCCATTTTTGGAACATCTGAAATTCCCAAACGTGGTACAAAGGTAAACTAATGTAGACTGCATTGCAGAAGTCCAATCTTGAGGTTACCAGCATGTGCATTACAATCTTTAGGTCATCCAATTCACTTGAAGCATCAAAATCACATCAAAACTCATGTTCTTGATTTCTGTTTCCCAAGGCTAATGTCCTGATAGTATGTTCTCTGTACTTTGGTAACATACCCAAGGAAAAAAATATAAGACAAGGCCATATCCTCTTAAACAGAGCTTGGAAAGTTACTTTTCAAAAATAATTAGTTACAATGTCAAGGCATCAAAGAGTTCATTTCTTAGCAGTATAGTTACATTTTCAATGCAATTATTTACTTTCATGTTATTCAAAGGAAGTGACATCATTACTTTCAGTAAATCAGAATGTACCAAGTCTCTGGTCTATGATGCAAAGCACACATAAGTAGTGAGGCCACACACATCCTGTAACTCCGTCTACATTTGGTCACGTATGTTCTGTAATTATAAAGAGAAACAAAAATTGCAGTTGTTCTATAGGATGAGTGAAGTTATCATTTGTGTTACAGTACTAGTGCAATGTAGTTATGCCTTAGTTTTCACACACAAACACACATAAACACACACAAAAATACAAGAAACATATTATGTTCCTTTTCAATATCTTTCTCCCAAACACATTCTAATCCTCATTTTACAATATGCAGGGACATTCCACCAGTGTTGTCTGGTAGCTTCCATGTCAGCAGAATTTACTCCAAATTTTAGTCTGAAATATTAAGAAACTATCTAAGGTATAAATCCTTATCCCCCAAACAGTTCCAACATTGTTGGTATGCAGGATGGATTCATCAGGACTCTCACATGAAATTCACCAACAGACCCTAGAGAATCTATTATTTCATTATCTAATCTAGAACTAAGCTTACTTAAGATAATATAGAATAATTGGGAACAAGTTAATCTGTAACAGGGTTAATTGTAGTTAATATAGAAACTACTGGAATATTCTAATATTTGATGTTCATATCTGATTTGGGATTCCTCTAGGAAAAAAAATACAAGAGCCTGATACATCTTCAAAACAGGAGAATTGACTGTCATGGAAACACATGAAGAATTGACTACGGTGAGATGTTGCAAGTAGTCAATAACTTGGATGCCAACAACCAGCCTCCACATGCTTTCAGAGGGCATGATGATCTGTGGTTTTAGCCCTTCTATAGGGCTTTCCTAAATTTATGTCTGGCTATTTTGTGGGAAACAGGATTCTGGATTGATCCAAGAGGATTCATCTTACATGAAGTTACTGAAGAGGTTAGTAATAGGATGTTAAAGAAATAAATACACACTCTTTAATCTAGAAGGGTTGAGCACAACCTGTAAAGAAAACGTTCTCAGGAGGAAGTGGTCACTTAAAATTAAATTGATGTACAAATCAAAATGTATGTGGCTTATATTCTTCTTTCTAGCAAAACCAAAAGACAAACAATTCATTCAACAGCTAGTGCTGTGTGTTTCTTAATAAACCTTTTAAGCTTTTAAGTGAACATATTGACAGGCTTTGACACATTGTTCTAACTGTTCTGTTCACCTTTGGAAAATTTCCATTGTTTAATTGCAGTGTCCTTTTTCTTAAATCTATATTATCATAGTGTGTTAGGCTCAGTGAGATGTCATGAAATGAGAAATAATAACAGACTGTATGTCACGTGTGTCTTCTGATAAGGTCAAGCTGATCCAGATTTTAACATGATTTGATAAATAATGCAGGTTAGTTTTCTCTATTAAAATGGATGTTCTGGTTCAGTGCCAGATTATAACACTGTGCCAGGTTATTCCACTAAAGTGTCTCCTTGGTAGTTATATAGTATTTTACCATGCTGTGCCTGGTGTTAGGTTGCCATATTCTACAGCAGGCTTGCTTCAAAGTAATCCCAGAGGCTGACAGAATTGACTCCTCACTGGCTATAATTCCAAATGTGAATATTTTATTTATTCTAAATCTTGTATGCCATTTAAGTTATATGTATGAGAGTGGACCATACATAATAGAGGAGAGAGCGAAAAGGGGAAGAGAGAGATGCACAGATAGACTTACCAAAATCATGGAAGGCCTGTGTTGGAATTTCTATTTCTAAAACCACTTTAGGCTTCTTGCGGGAAAAGGAGGTGACATTAACCTGCCACTTGCATATTCTATTTCAATTATTGTGTTTCTAATTCTGTCATCCTGCTTTGAAATCCATTTGAAATCTTCAAGAGGGTGGGATGCAACCAAACCTTGTTCCTAGAATTAAGGAAAGTTATAGTACTTAGTGATCTGCTAGATTTAGTGTTGCTTACCAAATTCTTTTGGTTCAGCTTTCAGAGTGAATCCACCATGTCCATTCTCACAGATTTGGAAAGTGTCAAAAATGGTTGATGTGTTAAAAATCTAATTAAATTACATTTACATTGGTGAGGAAAATATTGTCTGTCAAAGCTAGTGTTAAATTACCATGTAAATTTAAGTTAAATGATAAATTCCTCCACTAAAAGCCTTAACAGAATGAAGCTGAAAAATGTCATCCCAGACTTTACTCCTCAGCCATTCTACATTGAGAATGAGAAAGGAAGAAAGGAAGAAAGAAAGAAATTGAGAGAGAGAGAGAGAGGTTCACTCAAGGAAAAGCTAATTTTTGGAGACTTTGGCCCTTTCCACACGGGGAAATAACACATGGTAGCGTGACCTCCATGGGAGGTCGTCTACATGGTAAAGTGGATTGGGGTGGATTACTTTAGAGTAATTCCACACCCCAATCCGTGCTAGGGTGCCCAGAAGTGGGGCCGCTGCGTGCTTTTTAAAAACCACTTTTTATGTGGTTTTTAAAAGGCACGGGGCGTGCAGCCCCGGGCAGCCTCGTTGCAGCGCCCGGCGTGGATTTGCAGGCGCGCGCAAGGGCGTGCCTGCAGATCTGCTGGGGGTGGGATTTCTGCCTGGCTAGGTTCTCTGGTTGGTGGAGAGCCTCCGCCAGTCATCAGCCGCCATTTTGGGCACTGCTGGACGCCGCAGGACGCCGATGAGTGTGGAGCAGCGAAATGCGCTGCTCTATATGGTGACGGACTAAGGTAAGCTCCATTTCAGCGTGGCTTACCCCGTTTCTCCGCCTGCGTGTGGAAAGGGCCTTTGTTTCTCCTTCACCTCATCAAAGAATATTCTCAGTTATATTATGTAATTTGTTATTGTTCCCCACCTGGATCCACAGAGAGAAAAGGACAAGACAGCAATATTTATTATTAGTAATACAATATTAGTATTTCAAAGAGAAAATGTAAACAAATGTATATACTGAGGGTTGGAAAACTTTGACAAGGAAAATTCTGGACTGATGAGAATCTTCCAAGTTTGGGATGCGTACTTTTGCACATATGCCTAAAATTTGCACATGAAATTGTTGTTACCCGTGAAGAAAGTGCTATTGTTGCTACAAAAAAAGTGCAAGTCCTGTGCAGAATAAGCCTTCAACTACATCATTTTCTTTCTAGGGAACAACTTTTATTTTTTTGCACAGAAAACAGTATTTCTCTACAAGAAAGTACAGTTTGCTTCACAATAATGCCACATGTGAATTTTGTTTTGAGCAAGTCACAAACTGTGAATAGTCTCCAAAAACTGTGCAGTTTTCAAAGACTTTCTTGCAGCAGAAAGAAAATTGCTAAAATTACTCATTACTTCTAGAACACAATTAGCAAAGGATGACATTGCTACTAATTAGCAAGTTACACCGCATGTTCACTTGGCTTGTCAAGTTTGGAAGGAATATTGTCTCTCACCAGAACTGTTAATGAATATTTCTGTGTTAACCTAAGCAAATAATTGCAGACAGATATGTTAGAAAGGGAATTAGTTTTCTAAATTCTCCATTTAATTCCTCATTGCTTTGTTGGTGTGTTTGCTGTTATTTCCCATCAGATAATTGACATAATAGCAAATACTAAATCTGAGGCAGACAATTTTAGCAGGTCTGGGAAAATTATCTCCTGCTGCACTGGTCCATGGGCTTCAACGGCTTGTCAAAAATGTAAATTCCTCTCCCATCAACAAACAAACAAAAAAACAAACAAACAAACCTGGAAGTGGTGAAAAGTTGACCCCCCCTTCCTAGTGGTATTGTAACTGAGGCCCTTTCCGCATGTGGAGGGGGAGACGGAGGAAAACACGCTAAAAGGAGCTTACCGGCAGCCGGGTACGTCCGCCGCCATGCGGAGCAGTGCAAGCTCGCTGCTCTGCAGTCCTCCGGCATCCAAAATGGCAGCTTTGGCATTCAAAATGGTGGCTTCCGGCTGGCGGAGGCTCTCCACCAACCAGAGAAGCTTACCAGCTGGAAGCCCACCCCTGGCAGATCTGCAGGCACGCACTAGTGCGCGCCTGCAAATCTGCACCGGAGCACGGTGACGGAGCTGCACGGGGCTGCGTGCTCCATGCTTTTTAAAAACCTCTGAAAAGAGGTTTTTAAAAAACATGTGGCACCACCAGTTCCAGTTGCTTCAGAGCGGATTGAGGTGTGGAACTACAATAGTCTGCCCCAATCCACTCCATGGTGCCAACGACCTCCGTTAGAGGTCGCTCCGCACCATTTTAATATCCCGGTGTGGAAAGGACCTCAGTTTAAAGAGAAAGCCAGTCTGATAGAACGTTGCCTAGCAGCTCCTGGGGGGTGGAGTGAATACCAGCAGCCAGCCAATCCAAGCACAAAGAACTCTATGAGGGAAGGGAGGGGCCTCTGTTAGGAAGGAAAATTCTTTTAAAAAGAGTCAATTGGAGGAGTCAATTGGAGACTGTTGATAACCAAATTATTGGAAGAGTCAGATGTCTGAGGGGAGTTTCTGAGCATTGGGTGTTTGAGTGGATCTAGTCAAAAGGGTCTAACTGAAATAACTTAGTTAGAGCAATATTAATAGTTTGAACCTGAGAACTGAAGCCTGAAAGCATTCATTCTGTCTGTTATTAAATAAAGTTATCTTGTTAGTTATTTTGTAAATGTGAAAAGCCATGCCCTATGAGGAGTGGCTTGGGGAGCTGGGTATGCTTAGTCTGCAAAAGAGAAGGTTAAGAGGGGACATGATAGCTGTTTTTAAATATTTGAAGGGATGTCATGTCAAGGAGGGAGCGCGCTTGTTTTCTGCTGCTCCAGAGACTAGGACAAGGAGCAATGGATTGAAGCTGCAGGAAAGGAGATTCCACATGAACCTCAGGAAGAACTTCCTGAGGGTCAGAGCTGTCTGGCAGTGGAATATGCTGCTGCAGAATGTGGTGGAGTCTCCTTCTTTGGAGATTTTAAGCAGAGCCTGGATGGCCATCTAATGGGAGTGGTTTGATATGTTTTCCTGCATAGCAGAAGGTTGGACTGGATGGCCCCTGTCGTCTCTTCCAACTGTGTGATTCTATGATTCTATATATCTAGACTGCATTATCTATCCTGAAGAAGATACAACTTACCACTGAGAAGATAAAACTTAAAGCCCTTGCTGCACCCTACCATTTTCTATCATCATCTCATTGCAATCCTGGCAATCCCACTGCCAGGATGGGAGTGCACCCTGAACACTTTCCTCCACACCTGGCATGCTGCCTGCAAAAAGGTAGCGCGAGGTACATGTGTCTTTCTTCCACAGTGCAGCTGGCCACTTCCTGTGCTGCACTGGGGAAGGAAGTGCTTAGATCATGCTTTCTCCTTTTCCACATGGATACTGGCAATGGGAATGCTGGGTGATCGGGAGCCATTACTAGATTTTTTTCCAGTAATGGAATAT